>WOGP01002146.1:258-17314 GCA_015342065.1 Leptinotarsa undecemlineata
GTGACATTGGTGACACGTGTACATCATTCTATTCGTGTCACGTGCCAGTATAAGGATGTCTGCAGAATGCTGTATAATGTCCGCTGTAGGTAGATCCACTGTGATTCGAAAGTGCATATAGATTATAACGACAAGGACTCACATTTTCTGCTGCATTATTTATTTTTCATGTCTGATCCATCTAGAGAAAATTCGATGGCAACATTTAACTTGCCTCTAAATTTTTCTGTCTGTGAAAATCTTTGTGCATTTTCTTCTTTCCTTGCAAATTGAAAATATATTTTCAATGAATATTTCCATTTTTGTTTCAAAACATGAAATGGAAAACATTACAATATTTTATGAAAACCATTTGAATCCAATTTTTATATTAAAGGTCAGATATTTTGGAAAAGGTGAATATCATTAGTAATAACTCATGTTTCTCACTTATTGACTTCACAAATATTTAAATTGAGATTCGGAACAACTCAACCGTTTTTAAGTTCCTTTGTTGGAACAGCACTGAAATTAGTTAATGGCCATACAATTATCCAAGTGACTACCCTATCAAGAATAACTTCGACAAGAAAAGAAAGGCTGTCCTGAAAATAAAACTCTGGAGAAATGTCTGACATTTCAATAAACCAGAACATGAAAGTATTACCCAATGAGAAAAATGGAAGTGATGGAAACAATTACTTTGAGAAGGAGAAACTGTGGTGGTGCTTGTAATTTTTTTTCATTTCACACAGTTGGAAAGTAGCTTCTCTTATATTCAGTGTAATTAGTTACCGGCTATCGTCAAATATCTTTCGTGGATGATGAAAGAGAAACATTTTGAGATTTTTGATGGTTTGTAGAGAATATTTGTACCTACTCCTAGTCTCTAAACTTTGTCGTTGATGATCAAAAGCTAATTTATAGCTTATAATTATAGAATTTGGTATCTGATATGAACAACGAACCGTTGTTTATTATTGGAGAACGTCAAAGTGAAAAGTGAAGGCCCTGATTATACCTTGAATACTCGTAGGTAAATAACTGTTGAAAATTTCCAGTATAGAATATAATTGGATATAAAATACCTGATAAAATTGCCTGAAGTATAGATTGAAAATCATAAATGATGGAATCAATTGTTTATACATCTGCGAATTGAGATCTCAGAATGCTGATATAAAATTTAACGGATTAAACATGTGTTACTGTTGTTGGTGAATTTTGGTTTTTCTCGCCCGTCTTTAGGAAATTCAGTGACACTCACGTTTAAAAGTGGTAAAAAACATAGAAATTTTTATTTCTCTCTTCATTATGATCTCCTACCACATAGTAACGACTACATGCATCAATTTATTATACTTACGTATTTTCATGAAAAAAATGCTTCGTTAGGAAACTCATAAGCCATGAATTCTCTCCTTGTTTTTTTTATATGAGATATCATAAAAGTTACAGCAATTCTGAAGGTTCAACATGCGCTGTCGACCGCTGGAAATTTGTTCATTAATTATTAAAGATATTCATCAGAATATCAAACGTGATAGATCACAACAGAATATGTTTATGACTGAGTTCACTGAAACAAATTTTATAAAAAACTTCATCTATTCAGCTACTCTAAATTATTACCTTTTCGAGATTCAGCTCACGAAGCAAACAGCATTTCAAAGCATTTTATGGAATCCTGCATCATAAAAGTCTATGTGAAAAATATAACTTTTTCATGTCCTTATATATTACTGTACTTCCAGATTGGAACAATTCTTGTTTTCAAATGAAAGGATTTTATCGCAGATTCGTGGATAATTGACTACAGCCAACCAAGTCCGGAGCTGACTTTTGGAGAAACGGAGCACTAATCCTGATTTCATTTACTTTTACGGGCTACTGCTTCTGGGTAAATAATGTTATTTGAATCAACAGTATCTTAAAACACTTCAATGGATTTGTTTTTGATTATATACATAGTCAATGTACTCTGAAAGTACACAATTGCTGAGATTTGAGCATGATCTGAAAATCTGTACTTTAAAATAAAGAGTTCGAATGAATAAATAGGAAAAAGTCTTGGATAATGTCTACATATCGTTAATCATGATTCTGTTATCTGATATATTTGTCTTTATTATTTTTGACTTATTCTTTTGTATTTTCATCAGAATTTGTCATTTTTTCACTTTTGTGTTGTTATGTGATGAATTTTTGGTATAGAATTCCATTCATGAGAAAAACTTGCACAGTAACTCCACAGTTACTCGAAAGTTTCTGGTGAAAACACTACTAATTTCGAATAACATTGGAAGACGGCATAATCAATTTCTACACGAAATTACAACTTCGTGTCACCCGGAAAGACACATTTGCTCTTGTCACGCTTGAAACTTCGAAGTACACCTGACGATGGATAATTCTCAGTAGGAATAAGAGTTTATATCAGTTCTTTTCCATACATTATTTTGCTTAACGTTTCTGCCAATGATACCTGCATCAATTCCATAACTGATATTTGCAGTGCAAACTAAACGGAATGTTCATCACTCAGGAATTTTTGAATGACGTCAACGGCAATACAGATTTGCCTAAAAGGGTCATAACTGGTAATGAATCATGGGTATATGGTTATGACATCAAAACTGAAGTTCAATCGAGCCAATTGAAGAAGCCAGGAGACCCAATACCAAAAAATGCACACCAATAGGGAGTATTATTCTGGAATTTTGCTCCGCTTACGAGAAGTAATAAAAAAAAGTTTGGTATTGCAGAAAAACAATTCATGGCTATTGCATCATGATAATGCACTTGCTCAGTCGTAATTACTTGTTCTTGATTTTTTCGCCAAAAACAACACCAATCATGCCTCAGCCACCGTATTCACCAGATTTGGCTCTCTGCAACTTTTTCTTTTTTTAAAGATTGAATACTCATGAAAAGACGGCGTTTCGCGAAAAATGACTGAGACATCTGGAGGACTTACCAAAAAGTGCGTATCAGAACTGCTGTATTGGAAAAATGCTGGCACAAGTGAATAAATATTTTTAGAGAAAAATGAAGAGTCACCTTAGTTCTTCAATATACTTCCTATTCGAAAGTAATTGCTCTGGATGGGATTTTTCCCAGTTCGTGACCAAAGCAAACGTCTGTGACGACCTAAATTTTTTTTTTCAAAAACGAACTTCTGAATATGTTTCATTTCAAAAGTTCATTTGTGGAAAAGTAAGCGACGAGAGCAATTAGAAAAAGCAAACGTTTTGAAATGAAGAAAGAATTGTAATAGTTTAAAAATTGTGTGTGTCCTTGAAACATAGCCATAGAAGTGTCTATATGAATTTTGCAATTGAATTATAAAAAAACATTCTGGTTTGAAGGATAGAATTATATTGTTATACTTTTCAGATAAAAAAATGTGAATCATTATATGGTATCATTACAGAACCTTTGTGGATGAACTATACTTCAAGGCGATAATGCTTTTTTTCAAGTCCTATTCATCATTATCATCATTACTATTTTCTTTATTAACACTGATGTAACATATACGCTCAGTTAACGTTCACTGTGTAGAGATGGTTCTCAAATCGCAAAATCAGAACTGGCAGAATAATGGTATGGTCTGGAGAACAGTCAAGAGTATATTTCCGTCTCGGATGTAAGCAAACGATATTCCCGAATACAAAATAGAATATCAAACAACCTTTGACATTTAACATACATATTTCAGGGGATAATGCATATGCGTGAGTGGTTATACGGAGTAAATCCAATTGGAAAGATTTGCCTGCAGAGAAGTTTTGGATTTCAGATTTCTGGTTATTGATAATCATGTACGAAAATTTGTTTGTTGTACTAATTTTCCTTTCTTTGCAAGATAATGTCGAGAGGGTAAAAAAATTGAAATGAGTATGATAAGAAATGAGAAAATTTCTTTATTAAAAAATCGAGATCCTTTGGTTTTATTAGCTCATCAGCTAATATTTTCACAAAAATATGCATAACTTTATGAAAGCATAATTCCAGAAAAGGATTCCTCACATGTTATATGCAAGTACTCTTTCATAACTTTCATGATACATTTGGATAATAATATTCAATGCGATTCACTTTCGTTTTTTACTTGTCATTTTATCGCCAGGGATTAATTAACCTGTGATATTCAGTCCAGAGTGTTCGTATTTGCCCACCTCTGATGAATCCTTCAAACTTTTTCACTAAGAGAAATGACCGTCGGAGAGAACTTTCATGAAAGCAAAATACAAAATATACGGTCCCCTTCATAATAGAAAAATGGTGTCATCCCCGGGGTGTCCACTCAGCTCTCGCAACGTTGAGAACGGCAAAAAGTTCCAAAGTGTAAATGTGATATATGACAGCGAGGGATCTATAACTTTTAATATGTGCAGCTCATGAAACATGTTCAAGGTTGGTGAACAGTGGAGATATATTTCATCAATTCACGGACAACGACGAAATAATGAAAATGGATATTTCTGTAAAATATGGCGGTATTTTACGGCAACTCACAAACCAGACTGGTTTGGATCGACGATGTGACTGGATGACAACACAATGGAGTTAAAATATTAGCTTGTCGGTTGTCTTCTTATGAATATTACAAGAATATATTCATGAAGATTTCTGGCTTTCACGCTGCCAAAGACGAATTGGCAAATTGACCGTGTATGTGATGGTTTGGCGGTTTCAAATTGCCACTGAAACAAGACCATAGTAAAAATATGAATATTTTATACCAGATTTTCACACACTGAGATAGAAGGCAGATGATGACAAGATGTTGAATAGAAAAAAAGACAATAGCCGAATGAGAATAATGGGAATAAAAGCAATTCAGACATCGAAAATACAACGTTTCGTACACTTTCAAGTGAAAATTATATATAGAAGTGTATTTTTGAATACCTTATTTTCATCAAGTATCGGACAGTTCATATTATTGAAAATATAGACACGAATGCTTAACTCTTGTCATGTATTCTTTGAACAAGCTTCTGTATTAACTTGTATACTCGTATACATTTCTTCAGTCATATCCCCAGTATATAGTACCTGAAAAATATATCAGACTTCTGACAGTTCATCGAAAGTCTCATTTTCCAAGTCTGATCGAATGAAAAACTAATTAATCAACTCGGGAAGAGGAATAATTTTACTTTCATTCAAACATTTTCAAAAAATGATAAGGGTCAGATATGCAACAAAGAAAAATGAAATTTTTGGGCTGCATCGACCTACAAACTTTCAAGTGTGATGATAATTGAATAATTTCCACAAACATTTTTTTTCTAGGCACCGTAGTTTCTTTGGTACAAATGAGGAACCTACCAAGGAAGCTATATTGTTGACGAAAAGCATCTAACAAAAATGTTTGTGAAAATAGTTCAATTATTATCATGAATAGTATTATTAATACTCATGAAGTAACCGGTGAGTCCATTCATAATTTTCTTGGTGAGTAATTTCGGATTGAAAAGGCTCAGCACTCTCAAACGGTAAAGGGGGTTTAGGGAACTCTAAGAATATCAGGAATATGCCAACTACTTTCTAAAATGAGCTTCTCAGCTTGCCGGTGACTGATAATAATGAATTGATAGGTTTTTCATGAAGTGTACAAATGATTTTCATACTTTATTCATGATTAAATATATTTTCACAGTATCATAGTTTATTTCCTTGAGCAGCGATGTAATTCAACACTAATAATCGCAATTAATCACAAATTCGATTGAAAATAGAATTGGTACCTCTGGTGTAGAATAAATCCAAAACATGCACTGTTTCTGATGTTTGGGAGCAGTACTCGTTTTGGTACAAATTTGATAAAAACACATTTCTAATAAAGAGGTGTTTAAATTGTGAGCGAAATATGCAAATGAAATAAATTAACATTCACATAGACGTGAATTCATTTTCTCTGGCGAAATAATGTAATGTAAAATTTCATTTAATGACAATGAAATATTATTTTATGATGCAGTAATAAATAAAGACATAATTCGCAAATCAAATGGAAAATAGAAATCGTTAGTGAATTTTGAATGCTTTTATCATGCCCATTCCCATTTCTTGCACACTCGATGGACGAAACTATAAACAGTTCAATTCTTCCCTGATATCAAAATTCAATCAAACTATCATAACTACTATCTCTCACAGCTCCCTAAAAATCCCTTTCATGCCCTAATTATTATTAGAAAGTGATTGAACGCATCCCTTATACTCTCATGAAATATGCATAGACATATTGATGTTCCAGTAATAAATCTTGTTTTCAGTTCCATGTCTGAAATTCAGAAGTTGCGTGTACACGATTTTCAACAAAGTAGTTTATAATTAGCTGCTGATTACGTTTTGTCTGTCGTGAAGAAACGAAACAATCATGGGTTGAGTCTCCTATCACGCGATTTCATTTCTGTTACATAAACTGAAATTTTCTTGTTTGGATAAGGGTCCCTTCGTGTTCGTTAATTGGGTGATGGGTGGGAGGATTTACTAGATCATAAGATTGGGATCCACCTTGTCGTGAAAATTACCCATCATGGTAACTGTGCGGAAACTTGATTGAAGTTAACATAACTATGTTATTCGAAAAATCAAAAAATGAATGATTCAAACTTTGATAAACAATTATTTGGGTAAGAATACATGGAAAGCAACATTATGAAATAGTGAAATGGTAACATATTGGCTCCAATTGTATACTAATCATTGAGTTTGGAACGGAAATACTTTTCAGTGGAGTTTCACCTATCATTTAGTCATTAAGATTATTAGTCATTAGATGAAATATAATTATTGAAATTTTGAAGTAGTTCAGTTTGAAAATCATTTAATTTTATATACAGCGCTCAGAACCTTTTTTGTAACGAATTCAATGCTCTATGAAATCGTCACTAACAGTCAGCCTGAAAAAGATTATTTTCTCCCAGAAATAGTATCGAAATTGATATTTTCCTGTTACCCCATTTGAAATTTTAGTTCATTAAAGATTCTTCATCTTTAATGAAATGAATAAAAACACTTTTGTGTTAAATTGTTGTGTTGACTTCAATATTTTGTTCTATTCAATATATTTTTTAACTAGTTTACTTTCATATTTCGTAGAATTTCTGTACGAAAGAAATCATAATACGAGAATCTCAACAGAAGAAAGCAGTGAGACATTGATTTTTCTCCGTCACAAAAAGTGATCAAAGCGAAACTCTCCTCCTTGATGTTCTGCAAACATTTTGTTATCCCAATAAACAAGCGGCTCATCACTTGACGTCCAAACACGTCCGGATGGTCAAACATCGTAACATGATGACAAAATTTCCTAAAACGATCTGAACACTTCATTGAGGGGTCAAGCATGTCCTTTGGACCTCCTAATGCTCTCAACCCTAACTCATTTCTTGTTAGTGCTCTCCTGACCCCTCATAATTCTTCGCGCTGTTCATTTCCAGAGCAAAGTTTCAAGCTCAGGAGATGTTTTATGGCCACTCGAAAAATTCATCTCATTGGGATTGTCGGGGTATGAGTGGTTGGAAAATGACATATTCGAAGAAAAAATGTCGTATAAAGTTCCTGATACTGAAATGATTCAAATTACAAATTTATGCGTTGGTTGATTTTCTATCATATGTAATTTTGATGTTGAATTTTATTCAATCTGAATTTATATTCTCAAAATCAATCGAAGTATTGTTTCAACGCAGTTGAATTAGGGTTGATGACATTGGTTAAAAACAGACCAACTTGTAATATTGTGTGAGAATAACAATTCATGATACAGGGTGACGAACATTAGACGAAACAAGTCATTACTGATCTTCTTAGGTATTTTTGATTTTCCCAATCTATCTTGTGAAACAGATTTCGAAAATTTGACACAGTGTATTTGGTCCAGGGAAGGCCACAAACACTACAAAAGATTCAAGTAAAAATTGAAAAAATTATGTGAGCGTAACTATAATTTCTACAAAATCTAAAATTTCATAATTTTGTTGAACATTGGACATGAATGTCATATCTTGCTTAGAAAATACCCATATTGGCCTGTTATCAAAAAAATTAAAGCAATTTTTTTCAACAAAGTGAGCGTTGCAGAAAAACTAACGTTATATATGAAAGTATTATTGTTATTTCGATAATTGAATGTTTCAACAAGCAGCGACTTACATTCGATTTTCTGTTTGAAAATATTGATGTATGAATTACTCTCCCAGTTATATAGTTTTGATTTCTTATGTATATTGTATTGAATAAGTATAAATATCATATAACCCCATTTTTCCATCACGAATATGTATAATTCATTAATGTTTCTAAAATATGATGAATACATTTCACAATAATGAATTTTTTTATGATTAATTCGGCCATTACTTGATGAAAATCCATATTAATTTCATGAACTACACCTCACGATTTGACCTTTACAAACTTTATTTACAAAAATATTACATGTTGAGCTATCACAGTTGCTATTTCGTAGTGGATATACCTTCAAAAATATTCATTCAGATTATATGCTGTGAAGGGCTATATTGGTCTATATTAAACGCACAATGTAGTTTGTACCTGATTGGAAAAAAAATCAAAAGATATAAAATGGTTATTGTGGGTTATCCCTGAGATATAGACATACCATCGCCGACTATTTTGAAGACCATTTTGAGGTCTACAATACTACAAGACACATTAAAAACCTCTGAAATTATCAGTGTTCCTCTACTCCTCTACTATATTATGCATGCTATATGAAATCCGTTGCATAGTTTTGAAGGTCTAAGCATACATAGCGACAGACAGAGTGAAGGGACTTTATTTATACTATGTGGTGATAACTGATTGTTAGCTAATCACAAAATGCTGGTCCTATATGATTTAAACAATTTAGGCTTTCAATATAGTTTTTTAAAGATTATTCAACGGAACAGGTATGTGATATTCTCCAAAACTACCTTCATAATGGGATTACTTGATAAATCTTGACAAACAGGATTCAGGAATCTGTATTCCTATGATATAAATGGTGATCAATTGAAAGCCTCTTTGGAAATAACATGGATGTGTTCTCCAATTCTTCAAAATTTTCACAGGAGCTGAAATATCCTGATATCTTGTATTTCAATCTTGTAAATATCTTTTCAGCGTTCCGCGTTTCATGCAGCGACATCGGTAAAGAATTTTCACGAAAATTCTCGATAGCGCAAAATGCATCAACATTTTACGGTGTCATAATACACCGCAATAATGCTGACTCGATCTCCAAGAAGTGTAGTATTATCCAGCGTCAGCTCGTCGAGACATTTCCTGAAAACTTCTTGAAGTTAGTTATGCTATGATCAAAGAAAAAGTTCTAATAATAGTTCCCGAGAAGTTGACGAAGAGTATTGACGATTTTTACTTCGCCGAAGTAATTGAATCCAAAAAATTTAGGTGACATTTTCCACGATCTTTTCTCGACCGGGGCGAAATGGTGGTGGCCAATTTTCTTTCAGAGATAATGAAAGTTCAGGAAAGTTTCTGGAGAAAACTTTGTGGAAAGTAAGCAACAGTTCGAAAGAAAACTCTCAAAAAATGTTGTCACTATATAAAGAGGGCTACTCAAATTTGAGTCTATGCATGAGGTGTCCGTGAATAATGAGAGATAGAGAGTATGTTGATTCGTGGAAGAGTTTTGTATCGAAGATATACGGAACAAACAAAAAATTGACGAATTTTATATTTGCAGAAACATTAAAAATCTATTCGAAATCTGCTGTAGTAACACATAAACGCAGTTCTCTAAATGAAAGAGGTCTTGAACGGTGAAATTTGAGGTGTACTCAGTTGAAACTCGAAACGATGAGCAGCCACAGTCTGTCGAGTATTTCTGAGGTGAAAACTTTCCGTGAAAGTATATATAGAAGAGAAACAAATCACCAATCTTTCTTTGATGTTCCAGACTATCAAGATTGCAAGGTTTCTGAATGGAGTCCAGCAGCTTCAGGGTATGTTTAGGGTTGGAGCTCCATTCATGAGAACGATACTCCAAAGAAAGTGTGATCTGAGCTTTATATAGCACCAGAAGTTGCTGAGATGTGATTGTTTATAGATATGTATACATAATATCGTTAGACTAACATTTGGCCAATATCCTCAACAGTTTTGATAATTGAATGATCGTTGACGACACAAACCTGCGATATATTCAGTGAGGTATTTTCATATTGTACAACTTCTAGAAGCTTGAAAATCTTCACTCTTCATGTTTGATCAGGAGTCAATCAGTAATGGAAATACGAGGTACAGGTTGATGAAAAATAGCCGTGCTCTGATTTGAACACATATTCAATTCCTGAAAGAAGTTGTCCATTACAAATTTTGCTAGTATCTTTGATTTTGGTGAAGAACATTTAGAATTTTTCAGCAACCTCGTGTCAGCTTCAAATTAGAGAAGATAAATGAAATTGAAGGACAAAATCAGTAGGTACCAGGTTAGTTTCTTCCAACAGCAATTCATATTCCCATTTCAAGGGGTAGGGGTATTTTTAGTGTACATTCGAAAAATTTTACAGGAAAATATTCTACGGTTGTCGAGTTACTATTGAAAATGAATTTGTAAATACAATATCTGTATGAACAGAAATTTTACTCCGTAATTTCGAAAATCACTTCAGAAATATTGTTATTATTACGACTTTCCACGATTTATGTATGACAATTTCAGATTTTATTTTCGATTCTATTATAGCTTTACCAATGAAATATCAATTTTTATTCGAAATAAAATATTCATTGATATTTATAGCCTTCATACGATGCAAAAATAAAATTAAAATGTCAGTTTGGTAATAACGAATACATATTGGGTATCCTGAAAAAGTACTCTATCAATTTTCATTGTTCATTAAATGTTCGAATAATTACGGATTGGAGTGTAACAAAAATATCTGAAATATACAACAGAAAAAATTTGTTTCTAACTCCACACATTCATTAACTGACACTACTTGATCCAAAATCATCAAAGTATAACTTTTTACATTGAAATAAAACTTCATATTCATATTTATTAACGAACTCGTGAATAGAAAAAGTTACATTTGCGACAAAAATACTCTCTTTTGAAATTACCATACTTACTGCTTGCTCGCAGTTGAAAAAAAAAACAGTTTTGGATCAAAAATTAAATTATCTATTGAACGTACGTAAATGTTGTGGGACCTTGATATCCTGTTCCGTTCAAAAGTTTAGATGGAGAAACGAGGGCATTCATGTCTGCTTTGTATAAATGGCGACATACAAGTTTATAAAAAGGTTTATAGGTTTCATAAAACTCCAGAAGTTGAATTTTTTGATTCCTCTTCAAAAAAAACATGAAATTATTATTTGTATTGAAGGAATATTTCACTTACTTCTGTGAATATTCGCTTCATTCGCTACTGGATCGAAATTCATTTAAAATTCAATATCATAACTTGATTCTTCGTTATGAATGGTCTAAAAAAGGTATTGAAAACCCATCTGGTGATTTGTATATCATATCAATTGGAAGCTCGAATCGAATTCAATGGCAATTCAATTGATATCAAAGATAAACTTTCTTGAAAGTTCAACTTCAGAATGGGTTGAGCTTTAATTGGATCGACTGAATACTAAATATTCATGAACTCAGTAGTTTCGATGAAGTTAACAATAAAAATGGCAAGAAATTGAATATTCACCAAGAATATTATTTAAATTTATTCTTATATTTCTATGAATTTGTTCTGTGACTGCACATCGCATCGTAGTAATATATTCCAGGACGACGAAGAATTTAACAAAGAATTCAAAAATTTTAATAACATTCGGCGTAATTTCATATGCACTGCGAGTTTCGAGATGGTTGTACCTTTCCTGCGGAGCACGAAAATGATATGGAAATTCTTGCTACGGAATTCTCCGTGAGATGAAATTTGATGTTAAAGTTCAATTGGGATTTTTATAATTTATGGGTGAGTATATTCCATAGCGATATGTTTTGGGATTGCAGTTGTGAATAATGAACTTAGGATGATGAATTTGTAGATCTTTCATCATCCCTCTCATCGCATCAAATTGAGTAGAAAACTTTCTATTTTCAACTAAAATAAATGAAATTTGAATCACTATATAATTCATCTGAAAGAAAATGACATGAACCGGGCTTAAAATTTTCAGAAAATCACAAATCGTGACGAAAGCTAATGATACTTCAAATTTAAAGGGTTATATTTTTAGGAGAAATTTTTGGGAAGAAAGTTTTGGCTTCATCTTTATACTTGAATATTTCAAAAAGTAATTTTCCCGAATTCAATTCGATACTACGAATATAAACTAATCAAAATTATGATAACTATATTCAATTATTTCCATCGAAATATTGGAAAAACAATTATTTTTCAATTAATCACTGTTCTAATTCTTCTCACCAGCTATGAGCTATGAGAAAATGGTGATTATCCATTTTCATTATATAAAGAACAAGATTTCTGAAAAAAAACAACTCTCAACTTTCTTCTGGAAATTCCCCACTATCTGTCTTTTTATGCTGAATATATCGGTTTTGAAAGCTATACTAGAAAGAAATTTGTGATGTCATTTTGATTGTGGAGTTTTATTGAATGATAGTTTGGTATGAATTTCTATGAAATGAGTTTTACTAATAGATTTTGATTAGTTTTTCTCCATATTGAAGTTCTGAACTGATGGTAGACAAGAAGTTAGTAAAAATATAAAAATTGAATCAAACTTTCATCTACAAAACAGGGTATTCCTTCATTCAAGTGAATATTATTCAATGGCTATCAAAATATTTTTATTACATTTTTTGAATTTTACTGGGTAGATGAGAATTATTGACTCTCCTACTTCAAAAGTGAAATCGCCTTTCGTACTGATGTTAACATGTGAAATCATATTCCTAGATGAAGCAAATTAGACCTCTCCATTCCCATGAGTTATATTTCTGATAGCGGAATTATGCCACCTAATTCAATTTTATCTTATGTGCAACGCAATTCCATTCGAAAATTGGCCAAAACAAAGGGAAGCTTCCTTGAGACTCAATTATAAAGAAAAATAGCTTTCCTAACTCAATTCTACATTAATCCGATTACTAGCTCCAGTGGCTCAGATACAACAGTCTTTGTCAAAAGAGAATCATATATATCCCTGTGTTGATATAATACTTGAGAATAAAACTATTTTCAAGACTCAAGTCTTATAGTTATTCAATATTTTCATAACAATGTTTCTTCCTACCCTGATTTTTCGTAGCTATGTATACTCCTTTTTGTTTCGAGTTGATTTTTTAGTTTGATGGTATGAGCTTTGTACATCACCTAAAAATTTTATGAACGATAATGAGTGTAGTGAAATCAGCTAGGTTTTGAAAGTATTTATGCCACTTTCATTTCATTTAGTTTTTAAATATATTTCTGGATGAAAACTTTGAAATTTTGCGGTTCTAGAAGGAAATCAGAAGAGAAGGAATAACTTTTTTTTAGGAAAATTTAGATTTTTCACGAACGTCGAACAGAAATGAATACACCAGAATGGAAATATGTCGTTGAAAGTAAAATTGACGTTACTGTAAAGTGAATCTATTGAGGCATCAGTTCTGAAAGGTGTCAGCTGTATTGATTTATCTATTGAATGAAAATGGAATGGTCAATAATTTACGTTATTCATTAACAATATTGTTAGGATAAAAACGGATAACCAAAGTTCTGTTATTTGGCGAATGAACCGACGAAATTTTAAATTTTGGTGAAAGCATAGCCATTATAATTACTGTTTTTTCATTGTTCAGTTCATTAGTAGAACGACAGCTACTCAAAATTTGTTCAAAATGGAATGGGTAATAATTCACTAAAAGAATAAAAACGGCGAAAGAAAAATTCTGTAATTTGGCGACTGAATCATTGACATTCGATATTTTGGCGAAAGCACGAGCATACTCATTACTGGTTTTTCATTGTTCCGTTCATCAATAGAACGACAGATAGTCAAAATTTGTTCTAGATGAAATGGGTAATAATTCACTGTAAGCATATAAACCGGTGACAGAAAAGTTCAGTAATTTGGCGAATAAATCAGTGAAATTTAAAATTTCTGCGAAAGCGCGGCATTACCATTGCTGTGTTATTTCAATGTTTAGTTCGTTAGTGTAGCGTCAGCTGCTCACTTTTTTTTCAAATCAATTTGAGAATATAAGTAAGTCTATTTATATATCTTTCAATACTTGAAGTATCATGCTGCTGAATTTCTGAAAGAGAACCCAAATACTTTTCGCAATACAAATTTTGAAATTTAACGGATCCAGATGCAAAACAAAAGAGAAGGAATAATAGTCTTTCTAGAGAAATTCAACTTTTCGAAAACGTGAAACAAATATGATTACACCAGAATGGAAATATGTAGTTGAAAATGGGGTTTCTGTAAAGTAAATATATTGAAACCTCAGTTTTGATGAAATTTTCAAAATTGAACAGGTCCAAATGCAAATCAAAAGAATATGATTTTTTTCATAAATTACTTCTTTTCAACTCACCGGGAAACAAAGATGAGTACACAAGAATAAAGATATGTTGTTAAAAGTGACGATGAAAATAAGTTCTATAATTTGGCGAACAAACTTGTGCAAATTTATATTTTGGAGGAAGTGAATTTGTCTCATTTTCGTGTTTTTTCATGTGTAGTCTGTTGTTTCAGTTTTTTTTCAAACCTCATTGGGTCACATGAAAACGTATTTATTTCAAGATTTCTCAGTTGATTGAAAAGTTTTGTCAGTGTCACAGTTGAAAGATTTTCCCCTTATTCCAATTGCTATGCCAATGGGTATTTTTTTAAAAAGGTGAATACTCAATCAATAACGACTTTCATTCAATATAATAAGAAATACTACTTTTAATAATTGTAGAGTTATATTTCAATAACAGACTTTAAAGTCAACTAATATAACATTCCCACTTCATTACTATCACTTTCTGAATAATATCGGCTAGAGTCAAATAATATGGTGTATTTGAGAGCTTGCTGTCAAGAATGCACTCTTTTACATAGTTTTAAATAATGATGGGTTTCTTTAATTTTCTCAAAATTGTTATGCATATTCCACTAATACGAACTGAAATCTTTTGCACAAATCGTTCGATATTTCTGCTGGATCAACATTTCTGAAATCAAACAATAAACTTATCGGGTTTGACTTTCCAAACCACTCTGAAAATAAATCTTTATCGAAATAAATTTTACAAGAAAAGATGATCAAGGGAATCGAGAGAAAACCAAACTTGTTCAAAGATACAAAAACAATGGTTTCAGGCTTTCCCTGTTCCTGAATCAGTGGAGCATCTTAAGACTGGAACATCGACACCAATTAGATTCGAAGTAGGTCAATCGGATATTGCGATTCGACGCATTGCACCAATGAATGATTTTTTTATAAGGAGCAGATGTGAAATCAAAAAGATAATATCAGAATAATCAGAATAGTTGGAGTTTTGGCTTCAAAATCAACTTGCAAGCAACGCAATCTATTTCATAAAGCGAGAAAAGCTATCTTTGAGAAACTTCATGATATTTTCGTTATCCAAACGTTCTTCAAGAACAAAACCAAATAACGACAACAACTACATCACCAAAAAAGTCTATAAGAAGAATGAAAAACTGAAATATCAGAAAACAAACCTATCACAATATGATGTCATAGATTATGATTGGTACAACACCAAAATTTTGTTTTGACAGAATCGAAAGAAGCGAGAAATAACTGAAAGACAATGTTGAAATAATGTTCGATAGAACTGTGAAAATAATAATTTAGGTATCGAATTGATGTCTACCTATCGTGGTAACTTAACTCGAAAAATAAAGTAGAACTGGTAGAATTCCACTTTTGAAGTACAAATTTCAGTATCCAGTCTAGTGTGTTAACTCGTACGGAACTGTCAATCAGTTCTGAAAGGCATTGTTTCGATATTTTGTTCCGATGCAGCAGTGATTTTGTGTATTAAAATATATAACCAATATTCTAGGCAAATAATTCTAATTTTTTTCATTTTAAAAGAGTACTCTCAGAATGAGATTATTCTTCTTGAAGCAGTATACTTTGCTATCATTCATCTGTTATCAATCTTATTTAGTCACGATCTTGAGGTTCAATAGGCAAGGTATCATATGAATGTATGGAATTTCATTGAGAGCGTCGATATATCTTATTGTCGCCTACAAATACGTCGAAGCGCCTAAGTTCTCGTAATCGATAGTGCCACCACCTGCTGTGGCAATATTGGGCGCTAAACTGTTTCCAATATCGAATGTTTTGCATACGATACTGCATTGTTGTGGTGAACATGCTTTATTTATGGAGAGGAATGATCTGAAGGTTTAGTATATTGTTTCAATGGAAAATGTCGATAACTTATATGAGCATGATTGTGAAATTTGTTATTATTCACAACAATCAAAACAAAATCTTGTTTCTCCTGATTGGTTTGTCAAATTTGCTTTTTTGAATCATCCATCAATTTTTGGAAAATAGATTATTTCGATAAAATATCCTTCATTCACATTAGACGACCGTGAAACGACTGAAATGAAATGTATTCGCGGAAAGTAGAAAAAGCATCGTAACTATATTGTATTTTTCAAAAGAGAATTTGACATTTTCAAGTTCCTGAAATCTCATTCTGGGTACAATAGAAATTTGAGTTGAAATCGGAGAAATAATGAATGGAATTCATATTTCGAAAACTACTCGTATATCAAACGGATATCTTATAAAAGTTTAACCACATATCAGGACGAATATAATTTTCATTCATGATATCTGGACACTTGAAATTCACCATCTTAGTTCAGATTTTTTTGATGAATTACATTATCATATATAGTTTTCAAAACATTTCCATGCCAAGATCATTCAATTAAAAGTCATACTTTGAAACTCGTGTTAGGTTAGGTGTTAGGAATCGTGTTAGGAATCACACGTTAAAAGGTAAGACCTCGTTAGTCTTTAGCTCGCACAAGTTTCTCAACTTCTGAGAGTTGTCGTTCGTATGGGGGC
>WOGP01002147.1:0-17310 GCA_015342065.1 Leptinotarsa undecemlineata
GATATTTTTGCACTCGACGCGCGTTTCGCCAACAAAGTTAGCATCTTCAGGAGAAGAAAATTGGTCTCTTCTCCTGAGGATGCTAACTTTGTTGGCAAAACGCGCATCGAGTGCAAAAATATCAGTTTGGTGTTTGGGTAATTGATCAAAGAAGTTATCCAAAATGTTGATAAAAAATACAAGAGTATCTTCTATATCATGATTACCAACTATTGATACCCAAGAACCTACTTGTGAATTTTTTCCAGCTACCAAAAATTCAAATTGGGAGAGCTGCAGCTTTCTTGGGTTCTTGGGGGATCAATAGTTGATAATCATGATATATTATAGAAGATAATTAGTTATTATTGTAGTATTGCTATTGATAATTCAGGTTACATTTGTTATTACAGGTACCTGACTTGTTTTGACAAAAAGTATCAGTTACTTAATAAGGATCTAACAAAAGGTGACTGGTCCTAACCAATAATAAACTTATGAAAAAATTGGACAATGGATTGGATACAAGGTACATGTTTTCAACTTTGAGGTCCTTATTAATTATACCATAATTGTGGGCCTGAATAATCAGTGTAGGATTTTGTTCTTTCAATTTAAATGAAATACCTATGGCTGGGACTGAAGTAAATAAGCGATTGAATGGTAATATTATCCAGATTGTTGCTGAAGAGGCAATAAGGCAAGTGTCATATTCCGAAACATCTGATGTCCACCAATGAGAAAGACAGTGTTCCATAAAATTAAATTTTACCACTTTCATATACTATATTGTGTAGCGATACTGTTAATGATATCAGAATTAATTTCATAACAAATGTTTGTAGTAGAAACTGAATAGGAAAAAGTGTTTTTTTTTGTAATTCAATGTTCATACAAAAGTAGTTATTTTGAAAGTATTTTTTCATTTTTTGCAATTGTCCGTAAGACAGTGGTCATTCCAATAGGGTGTTTCTTCTAGTTTGTCTGAAAGCTACTTCTTTGCAAGATCTACAACATGGAGAAGTAGAAAGCCAAAACCGTTCCTTTCCTATACAAATTTAAATTTTTATATATTTGGTAACTCACCTGAAATGGAAGTGATGTCTTGTAGAAGGTTGAGGATTACCAATAGGTACAAACAAATACTCTTCGTTATCTATAATATGGATCCCGTCTGGAGGAGTAATTTCTACTACATGTTCATCATATTCATCATTGCTTTTAACATTGTGTATTATTCTTCTGAAAGACTGTTTGCAAAGTGGACATTCTGGTTTAATCTGTGAAATCCAACTGTTTAGAAACTATTCTTGTTTTAAAGATCAACTCATGAATTGAAACCTACCTTAGACCACTCCAAAAGACATTTAAAACAAAACTGGTGCATACATGAGTCAGAGAAACATTTATTTGTAAAAGTTCCCAAGCAAATAGCACAGTTTGGAGGAGGACTTGAAGAATTTGGGCGACTAATAATAATCTTACTATCTGCCATATTTTTCACTTCTAATGGAAGAAAATACTTTTGAATGGACACACGATCATGAGAAAATCAAGTCAATCTCCCGACTAGCTCTGTCATAATGACTGACCTTGTTGACAGTTGAACATTATTCAACAAAAATAGCTATTCAGTATTAAATTTATAAATGTTTTGAACTTCGATCAATACAGATTATAATGGAAACCTCTCCACGAATATTCTACACAAAAGTATCTACAAGAAGTTTTGACCAAAAATGCACAAAGCAATCTAGAAAATACGGATGAACTAAAATGAAGTTGACATTTGGCGTTCACAAAAATACTAGTTATAATATTCGTCTTCTCTTTTTTTTTGGTCTTCCTTTCGGCGCAGTAAACCAGTCTCCTCCAAAAGCATAACAGATGTTATGCAACAGTCGCTTCGTCCGGGGACGTAGTGTGTCTTGCTTAACGCAACGCAACATACGTCTGTATGTTGTTGATAGACACAAAGTCCACGTGAATTGAAATTTTTTGCATAATTGAAACTCCAGGCTTGAGTATCTGACAAAGGATAAATACAAAGGTTATGACATTAGGATTTAAACTAATAAAATTGGGGTAAGGAGCAGAAACCACCGAGAGTAAGTAGTTTGTGGTAAGGAGTGGATGTAGATGTACCCCTCCGCCGCTATTATAATTTAATATGGTTATACTCGGGTATACTCCATGAATTTGCATATAATAATTTTTATTATGCTAATATTTATCAAAACTTCCCAAGACTGTAGACATGTTCTGAGGAGCTGTTATTCCTTTCTGTATGAATTGATTATATATGTATTATTTTCTGGACTAGTAGTAATCGGACATTCAAAAAAAAATGTTTTAGTGTTTCTGGTTCGTCGCATTCACAATTTTGTGTATCGCTTACCCCTATATGAAATAGGCGTGTTTTAATCATACAGTGATCTGTTTTCATGCGTATAAGACTTGTGATATGTCTTCTATACATTGAGGGAACTTTCCAGTACCATGTGTTACTGGGAAATCCGAGTGGATCCTAAAATATGCTTTACTTTTTATTTGTATATTTTGTCTCCATTGTACGTGAAATTGATTCTGGAACTCCTGGCTAGATGGCCCTGGCAGCTAAATCCATTTAATGAAAAAGAGAAGAAGAAGAAGATGAAGAGGTTAGGTTATCTGAAGACTATTTTTGTGAGGTTTTTGTTGAAACGTGATATTTTATAATTATAAATACCAATATGTCTTGTGAAATTTCAAAAAAGAGAAATAACCGAAAAAGAAAGAAATCATTTCTAATGAATGCAAGAAAATACGCTAAAAAAGGATATTATGGAAGAGGCTCGGAGCTGGATTCTGATACATACCAGTACTTTGTGAGGATAATGGAAGTTTATAGAGAGGGATTTGAAAATGAGGAAGATAAAATTTTATTTGTGAACAATGTTTTTGAGCAATCAGAGAATCAAGAAGTAAACTGTAGTTGTAACCAAGTGGGATGTCGTGTTATAGAAACACTGCTTCCCTATGCTAGTGATTTGGTTTTGAAGAAGTTCATGGAAGCATTCAACTCTGAGATTAGACGTTTGTGTACAGATCGCTTTGCAAGTCATGTTCTAGAAGGTTTGGTTATTCAATCTTGTAGAAGATCATTGGAAATTGAATCAAGAAGTCAAGAAATGGTTCAGTATTTCCATCAATTTACATTGAAAATAAGCAGATTCTTACTGAATAATCTTGAAGATTTCATCTGGGATACTTATGGCAATCACATAATGAGAACATGTTTGAAAAATCTAGCTCAGTTAGAAAGTGAAAATGTCAATAAAAAGGAAACAATGGAAAAAGAATCTGAAAGTAAGGAAGTTCCAGAGGAATACTTGGAAATTGTGGAAGAGTATGCAAAAAGGATTATCTCTTGGCCACAGTTCAATGAGCTGTGTAGTTCAGAACTAACTTCTGGTTTTTTACAAGTTTTACTACAATGCCTAAAAAAAATCAAAAGCAAAACTTTCAAGATATATTTGAAAAAATTGTTAAAGGATATATTTGTCTCTAAAGATGACGGTGACCAGGCAAATCCCAATATCTTACCTGCAGCATTCTTATCAACATCTGTTATAATGATATTGGAAACCACACTTCAGCTTGCAAATACAAAAATATTCTCTGAAATATATCGGTTATGCTTTGAAGGAAAACTCCCCAAATTAGCTACAACCCGGAGTACTAATTTTTCAGTCCAAAAATTATTACTTCACTGCAGCAATAAAACTGAATTTGAAGCTATTTTTGATGAACTAGTAGGACATGTTGGTGAAATTATTGAAGCTGGCCATTCTGGAGTATTATTGGCACTAGCACAGTCATGCAAACGTATGTGTACAAAGCAGGGTAGCTTTGTGAAAAGTTTAATGACATCCTTGCATTGCTTGGAACCTGTAGAGAGGCAAAATTCTTTCATTTTATGTGTAAGCAGGCTTGTAACTTTTGACAATAATAAGCCAACTGACAATTTGCATAAGGAAAAACTTAATTTGCATGGTACACTCATTGTACAAGTTATGTTAGACTTCAACAAACCAATACAAATAGTCAACAGTCTACTCAGTTTAGATGTAAATGACTTGAAAAATTTGTTTCTTAATACTATGGGCAGTCATATTGCTGATTCTTTTGTAAAAGGGCAATTTGTTGGGGAGAAAAGCAGAGAAAAACTAGTAAGAAAATTAATGGGAAGTTATCAAGAACTGGCAGTATCAAAATATGGATCAAGGAGTTTTGAGGCAATTTGGAGTGCAGCTAATCTGAAAGCTAAAATTAAGATCATGGAGGAGTTGTCTTATAAAGAAGGGGCTTGGGCGAATTCAGATTTTGGAAAAATTATTGCTGGGAAAATCAACTTAACACTCTTTAAGAGAAATAAGGAGGAATGGAAGAACTCACTTTTTAAGGTTAAGGATGGTGATGAATTTTTGAAGGATATTTTAAAATAAATGCTAAAATTGAAGAAAGCTTTTTATTTCTAATAAAAAAAAAGACTAGGTTAGTATTAAAAGGAAGTCTTACGATCATAATATGTAATGATAATTTGAACCTATATGGAAATGGACATGGTGAACCAAAGGAAAATTATTATATGATCTCGAATAGACATTGAAAGTGTTGAAATATGGATATTCTATCAAATTGTATTGGTTATTTGCAACAGTATCCAGGTCTGCATTAATAATTTCATTATTTTTTATCCTTTTGCTATTATCCCTAATACAGTAAGTATTAGATAAAAGTGCAATACTCAATCACTGACCTAAGCAATGCAAAGTATAGTATTTTAATAGAAAAAATGTTGGTAAAAATCTTTATGATCCGCATATGAATCCTAACATTTTCATTGCTTTGTTAGATATGTGTTCGTACTGCAAATTAAAGTCCATCTTGTCATCCATTATAACACCCAGATCTCGTATAGATTGTACACATTCCAACTTCTTCGCTGCAATACTATAACCTGCTGTGTAGATTGATAAAATTTATTTGTTCAGGATAAAAATACAGTACCCCTGAGGGCATAGAACATGTCAGTATAAATATAAACATATATTACAATAATATTAGGTTAAAAGAGGAAGAAAAGATGTACAATACATAAACTGCACAAAAATATATGCATACATATAAAACTATTTGTACATGTAGATATAGGCTCTTAGAGTCCATGATTGCAGTCAAATAGATCAAATAATAATAGTATCATTTAAATACTCGTCAGTTGCATAGTATGATTTTTCAAGTAAAAATGCTTTTAATTTTATTGTTTTATCGAATTCCCTCACTGTAAGAGGGAGTTTGTCATAAGTTGTTATTAGAGAATGCGGTACGTTTTTTTTTTGAATAAATGAGAAGTTTGGAGTATTACAGGTCAAGTCTGACTTATTTCTTGTAGAGAATATGTGTGTCTTTTTAGAGTTCTCAAAAAGTTTGGTGTTTTCCTTAACAAATAGTATAGTATCAAGAATGTACTGGCTGTATAAGGTTAATATTTTATTTTTTATAAATAAGGGTTTGCAACTTTCAGTTTGTTTATGGTTGAATATAATTCTAAGGCATCGTTTTTGCATCTTAAATATCTTGGGGACATCTGTCGAAGCACCCCAGAATATTAAACCGTACTTGATCCTTGAGTGAACTTGTGCGTAGTAGACACACATAGCAGCGTTTATCTCTATTGATATTGTTAGCACTCTTAGAGCATAGCAGTATTTTGCAATATTTTGTATTATTGAGGTTAGGTGAGATTTCCAGTCCAATCTAAGATCAAGCTCAATTCCCAAGAACTTTGTACTTTTGCAAACTGATATTGTTGATCAACCATCTGAGGCTGAGTATTCACATGCAGTTGATTGTTGGGAAAACTTTATTACTTGTGTTTTGTTCATATTCAATTTTAAGTGATTATGTGTGAACCAATCTTCCAATGTATTCAGTGCTTCAAACAAGCTTCTGTCCAATTCTTCAATAGTGTGTTCCTTGATTACTACACTTGTGTCATCTGCAAAATGCACAGTGTTAAAATCAATAACATTTGCTAGCTCATTGGTATACATAATATATAGCAACGACCCTAAGATTGATCTTGCGGAACTCATCTCAAGATTGTGAATTCATCTGACTGTATGTTTTCGTTAGTGAGGTGGTATTTTTCAACAACTCTTTGTGTTCTATTTTGCAGGTATGATTTTATTAAATATAACGGTTTAATGACTTTTGAAAAGGAAATACTTTTACATTTTGCCACATTGACATCCATACAATTCATCTTATACCAATCAGAAAAAGATTTAAGGTCCATTTCAATTTTCGCACAATCCTGCAATGAATCTATTGCTCTAAACATTTTTAGATCGTCTGCAAACATCAGTATTTCAAAGTGAGTAATTTTTTCTTTGATATCATTTACAAAGATATTGAAGAGAAAAGATCCCAAGTGACTCCCTTGAGGTACTCCTAAGGTAGATATCTCGTGAGAGATAAATCTGTCAATTTTCACAAACTGTGATCTATCACAAAGATAACTTGGGAACCAGTTCAACAAACTCTCAAAAAAGCCAATTGCCTTTAATTTTTCACAAAAAACTTTATGGCTCACGATGTCACATGCTTTTGAAAAATCGGTGTAAATTACATCCATTTGTTGTTTATTTTCCAGATCATTCAAAATATACTGGGTATACAAAAGTGGATTAGTGTTGGTAGATTTGCCTTCACTAAATCCGTGCTGTTCATTGATAATTACTTGCTTTAAAGGAATGTTTATATTATCACAAACGATGTGTTCAAGTAATTTGGGTATTGTACTTAATATGCTGATTGGTCGAAAATTTTTTATTTCAACTTTGTTACCAGAATTGAAAATTGGCGTTATATAACTTGACTTCCAAATGAGGGGGCATTTTTCCAAACTAAGTGAAGCTGAAAATAATAACAATGGTTTACCTAGTGAAAATCAACAGGTTTTCAGTAGCATCGGTGAAATGCCATCTGGTCCGGGACTCTTTTATGGATCTAATACCGATAATTTTTGTAGGATAATTTCTAAGGAAACTGTACAATTATTGATATCAATTGTTTTCTCATAACTTAATGTTGATTGTATTGAAGGGGTTTTATTTTAATGTTGATATTTCATTATCTTTATGTGGTCTATAAACTGATTGAAACTGGTCTACAAATGCATTAACAATGTCATTTCCATTCTTATAAATACTATCCCCGCAGTACATAGTATCAGGAAAGCCATAATTTTCGCGTTTTTTCACAAAATTCCAAAAATGTTTCATGTTTGATTTCAAGTTATTTTCAATTCTTCTAATATAATCATCATTGCAGATTTGGTCATTAGCCTCGTGTTCTGGATAGGCAATAATAATTGCATTGAACCACCTAGAGAGCATCACTGCTATTCACAGTTTGTCAGCCATATAACGTTACAGAATAATCCCATCTTACTCAAGAAAAATATCTAGTCGAGGTGGGAATCGAACTCACGACCTTTCGATTGTCGCCCTACCACTGTGCCAATCAGTAAAAAAATTAATGGATCTGAATTTAGTTTAATCAAGAAGACCATAAAACCAATTCCTGAAAAGTCCAAGCTCGGGCTTTTCAAAAGATGTTATTCATGACAAAGTGAAGGTCTGGTAAAAAATTAGGATATGTTCCAAAAATAACCACTAACCCCAACTGACCAGAATTTTCAATGTGGAAACCTTCCCTTTCCCAATATAATATTACATATGAATAGTGAAATAAGACGTTCATTTGTAAAGAGGTACTTTCAAGTTTTGATGAATCGTCGGAGGAAGAAGAAAATCACAATGGCCACTAACAATGAAGAATTTCATGAGCCGACGATAAAAACATCTACTATTCTCACTCCAATCCGTTATCATCTGCATTTAATGAAACGAATGAATGGAAAGTTGTAGAAAGAGATGATGACCCAAGTCGTTTTTTATGAGTCGAATAACTAACGTTTTGTGTTTTTTGAGGATAGTTGCCATTTTGATGAAAAAAGGGACCTCAATGTGTGTGTGTGTTTTCTATCTATTATATTTTTTAAATATGTTGAAGAAGGGTCTTGTGTCCATTTACCCACAATAAATGAAACTTCAGCTGAAGAAGACAAACAATTTTAATTTGGTGAACAGAAACAAGTTGTCTTTTGATATTGTTTGTTTCAAAGTTCACAAAGTAAACTCCAGGTTTACTGAATTTTCATATGTATTTCTTGATAATTGTGCAAATGAACCTATTCTAGGTATTTTATTGTTTTCATTACCCAAATAAAACACTAGTCGATGACTGGAACTGACCAGCGATAATAAGCTTATATTTTTTTCATATTTTTATATTCTTACTACAACAAAATCATCAGTTAGTATTTTAACGTTCGGTTCATCAGCTTCCAGATTTTTCAGTAGAAACACAATAGCAGTGATTTTAGAAACACCAAACCACATGTCTAGATACTTTTGGAATAAATCTTCAAGTCAGCTGCTGTTTCATTAGCAACAATAGTCTACAATGGTGAAGGATTCATCTAACAACTTCATGAATAGAACAAATTGGCTGTAACTATTTGACGTCACTTCTGTACTCCACTTATATGTCACAATGCAACATTTGATAAATACTCTTTACTACTAAATATTAATGCCATTTATGTATCTTGAGCAATGGTTTTTTTCATAATTAATTTCACAGAAGCCAAAGAAATCTTCTCAATTAAAAAATATGGATGTAGAATCTTTTATTTGGTATTTCACAATAGCAAACGAATAAATTATACAATTAACATAAAATTCTAAATTTGTGTCTGATGCTTTTAAAGCAAAACTGATGAATATAGTAATATTATTCAAACAATATTGAATAAACAGTTGCATATTGATTGAACAAAATACAAATACTTCAACTAACCCAGAAAAATATATGACAAAAAATATGTAGAGTACTTAATACTTCAGAAGTCAACCAAAAAAATTGAGAAAAGTATAACTTTTATCATACATTTTCAAGGGTGTTTCAAAATAGATAAATTATATATATTACATTGAAAAAATACGAAAAATCTTATAAAATTAAGACTAGTACTATACACACTGTGCAAGGAGTTTTATCCATAGCATTTACAGATCAATGAATAGGCAATAACCTGTTTTATAGATAAAACCTGGGAATATACAACAAAGAAGTCTTAATATGCATAAAAGACCAACTAGATTTGCACTACAATACATTTTGTAAACAGCTACATTCTATAAACGAATGTTCAACCAAATTATATACAAAAGGCGCTTTAAAAGTTGAGGGATCGAGGTTTTAAACTTTTCGTCTTCAAAAACAGATGTGCTTGTTCAGTCAACTCTAGCTGATCTCGAGTTCGACCACATGCTACCATTGCCCACATGTAGTCCAGCTGTAACAAATATACATATAAAATATCTCTTCTGCAGTATATGTTTATGAAATTTTAATTGAAATATGGTTGGGTTAGCGGATTAGTTGGTTAATTCTCATGCCAATGCAACTTTAGTTGATAAAAAACATATTGGATGGTAATATTGCTAATATCATAAAGGGGTTGATGTAAACATTTATAAGAGAAAACAGAGAAGAATTTATATTACAACATTTGGTAAAATATCAAGAGCATTTCTATGTGCACTTATTATGTCTGCCAAAAAAAACAACAGGAATTTAGAAACATTTTTATTGGAAACCTCTACCCTTATTTTTTTTTATTTTTATATCTTTTTTAAAAACTTTGAGCATGTTAGTGAAAATAGTATAGAGTTTCACTTATAATTATCAAGCAAAATTGAAATGTTTGCTAAGAATTATGAGTGGTTAAACCAAAGTGAAACTTATAGAATTCCAAAAGATAAGTTTTTTCAATTACTTATAGTTAAATTTTTGGACTTGTTGATTCAACTTACAAATATTCATTTCTCATTAATTATACAAATAAATACAATCCCGAGAGAATTACTATTGTATCAAGTGAATGATGTGTGATAAGTATTTGTTTGATTATCAAAAATTTAGTGAAAACTCCAATGAAAAATTTCAACAAAAACTGGCCCTTATTTAATAGGACCAGATATACAATAAAAGGATGTCAAATCTTATTGCCATTAGGTAAAACATTCAGGTATTTTTGTTGAAATCCTTGAAATTAATCCTATACGAAGTCACAACTTCAAATTAAGTACAATCTATATAAAATAAAAGTTATCAAGATTCTGCAAATGAATTTGTTCCCTAGGAGTCCCATGAAATATGAATTTTTAAACTGCGTTACCATGAAATTGTCCAATTGGTGAAAAATAGACATGTGCCAGAACTGATGTCATATATGTTATAATTCCATATATCACCGATGACTATATTCTGAATAAATATTGTCTCAACTCCCTAAGAATGTTTTTTCATTTATTAATGAAGGAAAGTTGACCGTGTAAATGAAGGTAACTTCAAAATTGTGTCAACGGTTTTTATATAATAAACATTTTAAAATTTAGTTTGGTTATGTGAATCTGACGTCTCAGAGTTGAATTGTTTTGTTATGTAACTTTTTGAACAAGAGAAATATGTACTTCAGTTATTTCTTTATTGGAAAGAGTTTCTGTCTAAGCTACATATTTCTTTGGGAGAGATTATGATCTTATAATGTTTCAGTAAAATATTTGGCCAACAAGAAAAGTTGTTTGTTGATCACTTACATAAAAATAACCAACTGTTAACTTTGAAATTGTCTTTCATGTAGTATATCTGTGGAGACAATGAAAATAAGAACCAAGTGAAATTTTTTTATCTTAAAGTTGATTGATTTATTCAATTGTTATAAGAGAGAAATCTCAGTTTTTTTTTTAATTTTTATTGGAAGAATAAAAAATTGTAAAAATTCGTTTTTGATCAATTGATTTTGCTTATTTTAATTACATTATTGGTATGTTGAAACACGACTACAATATAAAAACAGCAATAACCTGTTTGTAATATATTCTGATTTATTTTGTTAGAAAATTGAATTCC
Source organism: Leptinotarsa undecemlineata (assembly GCA_015342065.1). Lineage (NCBI taxonomy): Eukaryota > Metazoa > Arthropoda > Insecta > Coleoptera > Chrysomelidae > Leptinotarsa > Leptinotarsa undecemlineata. Next base: position 11,071 of record WOGP01002147.1, read on the forward strand.
AAAAGACTTTCTGGAATTTTAATTTTGTACTTATAGAGTACTTGTGAGATTATAAAACAACTATAAAAATAAAAACAATAAAAATTAATTGGCGCTGCGGGGCGACTTCATTGATTCCATTCTGGAATTCAATTTCAGAATTTCTGATGATAAAAAAAAGTCATCAATGAATCCAAGGATTTCACTGTTTCTTTATAAATCAATACTGAAATCTTGAAATATATTATAAGGGAGAAATTTGGTATAAGAGGAGATAGTTGTCTCCAATGCTTGAGTTACTTACATGAAACATTTTGAAGTGTAATTAAAATATATCTAGAGATCATCAGTAATTTCTGTTAGTTTGCACATAATGATTTATTTTTCATGAAGTAGATAATCAATAAATGTATCACTTATGTTTGAACCACAAAAACATAACTATTTTCCAAACTTCATTGTATTCTTCCCACACCCATCAACTAATATCAAATTGGCACGTTTCTCCACAAATACTGTGCTACATTCAACCAGTAGTGGCACATCCCTACTACATAAATATCTTCTCCGAAACTTTGCGATGAACAAAAACCACTAGTGGATGCACCTGTAAAAACATATCAGGCGGGGATGATCTTACAAATGAATGGCATGGCAAGTCGAAGGCTCACCTTGGGAGCTTTAGGCCGAGGCTCTTCGAAGGTGATTCGCTTGGCTGCGGTGCTGCGTAGACCTGTGGGAGCTCGGTTTGAGGCACTGGCGGGAAGCGGGTGCTGCCAGGACAAGGACATTATGCTACAATACCACCACACATACAACCAATCATGACTACAACCCAAGCTATACGTAAGTTCCCCATAATCAATAACAGAAAACATTCATTTTGAGCTCGTTTATATATTTGAAGTGATAATAGATAATTTGAAACAAGCAAAATTATAATCAAGTCAACTGCATACGGAAGTAAATGAGAAAAAATACTAGAGAGATTGGCATATCAGTTTGTGGTTTATTCAGTTTTATTTGATACTAGCAGTAAATCGAAATTGTATAGATTCAGAACTAGACATCTTTTTCATAGAAAATTGTGGAAGGAAAATATAAAATTAGGTGATAAAATTTGTAAATCACAGCATCTTCAACATTTTAAGATAGAATAATAAAGGCAGCAAGTATTATTTGAAGAATTTTATATCCAAAACTCTCAGAATATTCATTAACTTGATAATAGCAACAAATTTGTATGTTTTTCAGCAAAATGTGTCTCTGACATTACTTGTTGAATTAGTTAAAAAAGGAACAATTGGAATACAGAGCATTTTTAAACACAAACATTAAGTTTTAGTAACATAAAAATGTTTTCCGTTAGTACGTACAACAAAAATGAAATAAAAAGAATAGGAAAAAAGGATCCATCTTTTTTTGGTAACTTAGTGCTAAAGGAAGAACAGACTTGCCTTCAAATAAAAAAAAACAGTGCAACAAAAACTCTACACAATAAATAAGAACTAAGTGCAATATCTACAATAAAAAGGTAACAAATTTGCTTGGTCAAAAATTTTTGGTGTGCCTAAAAAGGCTTGTCACATTCTACTGCTCTATTAAGCAAATATTCACATAGAGGACGAAGATTTTCAAATTAAATAAATAAACCTAAACCTACATTTTACGAATCTGAGACTCGAAAATAAAAACTTTTTTTTGACTCAGTAACAGAAACAATGAATAATGAAGGCTAAGCCAACTACAATTATAACCAAAAAGTGTTTTTTCCTCACATTTTCAGTATATACTATTGGAATGTCCCCATCGAGCAATAGAATGCCCCCGAAAGAAGAACTTTGGTAACAACAAAAATAACAAAAAATATATAATATATCAATATAAAAACATTTTTGCAGTTATTCGATAGAAAATAAAATAAGAAGTGACTTTTTATAGAAAGACATATCAAGCACATAAATGTATACTTGCGTTTTGAGTGCGATGGTGTAAGCTGAAGACAGGAATGGGATTTAGAGAAGGTTATTATTATGACTTTGGTTCATTTTTTGTATCATATGGACTAGACAGGAAGAATCTAGGTAATAATAAAAGACAAGCAAAGAGCACATAGACAGTTTTCAACATTTCGTTGAAAAAGTCGAAGAAGTATTTCCCAACACCTTGGCCAACTTTTACAGATGAACACTTGAGAACGATATGTTTCATTAATATTCATGCATTTTGTATGAATATTCTTCAAATAGTAAACACAGTATCATTTCAATTTCTATGGTCGGTCACAAATATGAATAAGAGGATATCTAGACACCAATGGAGATAAATTTATTTGGTTTATTATTGGGATAATGAATGTCAATAAATTTTGTTTTTAAATGCAACATTGGCAAATGTAGAAATGTTCATCCATAAAACAATTGGGTGCTACTACATTTAAATACAACTATGCCCAATAAATAGAACTACTGAAACATTTTCTAATTTCATGGTAACATGCATTATATAGTATTATATTAAACAAGAAATTTCATTATAAACGAATATTAACATACTCAAGCTATTTCTATCAAGTTGACTATTTACAAGAAGATTCTTGAAAGATATCCAAAGCTAAGTGGAAAGAACAGAATACACCAAAATATTATTGGGAGAATGGATTCATCAGGAATCATAGGACAAATTTCAGGAAAGGAAATTATTATCTCCAAAATGAAACCATCCGAGTACCTTGGATGATCCGGAATGAGGAGGAAAATCCATCAATCCTGTTACTCCCAAAGAGTCTTTCATAATCGATGAAGGAGTAGAGAACAAAATGGAGGTGTCATCACCCAATGATCTGCTCTGAAACAAAGCGGCGCAGTTAGCATTGACAATTGAAAAAAAAAACTACTAATTAACTTCTCATGTCTTCTACTCATTTGAAAAATGATGTGATCAAATTTAGTTCATCTTACAAAAAGTTGGAGACATCAGATATGCATGCTTTTGGTTTACTTACAGGGGTTTCAATGGCAAAAGAAATATCCGATGAACTGATATGAGAAGACGAAGAAGCCCAAGATGGTGCCAGAGCTTTACGCACCCTCTTGTTTGGTAGGATGTTCTCTTTGCCACCAGCTGATGCATCACCTTTTCTTTTGCCAGTCATATAGCCACTATCATTCTATGAACAAAATATATTGTTGTGAAACAAAATTAGCCTAACTAGGATGTGCACATAAAAAATTGAATAACTCCGAGAAAATATTGGGGCTGACAAATTTAGTAATAAGAAATGAAATGTTTAAATCTCCACCAATGCCAATGCTGCAAAAGTAACAAAATTTCATTATCATTTAAATTTCAGATTTATTCTTTGGTTTAACCACGTTTTGGTTTAGTATGTTATTAACAAAAAAGCCAATCTTTGAAAAACTTACAGTGACCACCACACTGGTGTCTGTTTCATAATGGGAGCTGTCTTGGTCTTTTTTCATGATTTCGGTGATATCTTCCAGCCTTGAAGATGGAGTGTCTGGGTGAGTGGAAATGGGCCCAGACTTCTTCTCGAGGTCAGCTAACGCTTTCTTGAATGGAGTTGGGGTCCGCGGTGTATCACCATTGAAGTGTTTGCCAGGAGTTGAAATAACATCAGAAGTAGAACACGAAGCTGTAGCTTCAGATTTCATTGGAAGACCTCGAGGGGTACTCAGAGGACTATAATCTCTGTTCTGAAGAAAAAATATATAAATTAAAGGATTACTATAACATATACAATAAAATATTTTACAATATGGTCTAGCATGCATCTTTGAGATGATTTACTGTTCTGAAGTTCGCAAGAAGTGTTTTGGTTGAATTTATTCTTCACTAGAGATTCCAATTTCACTTGTCAACACGTCACCTGAGACAAGACATCTGTTGCATAGCAAATCGGTGGAAAGAAAAAAGTGGCATAAGAAATTACCTGTACCAGGTAATAACGTATACCGATGAAAGCCTCGTAAGAGTATTTTGGGAACATGATAATAAGTTATGTCTTCAAAAGGAAAATTACATTTATATCAGCTGACAATGACGCCAAGGCTCCTGATAAAAAAACTTTCAATTCGAAAACAACCTCAGTGTAATAGAACAAGAATCCAGTTCAGAAAATGGTTTGATGACTTATTCAGTCATCAAGAAAAAAAAACTAATGTAGAGGATCCAGGTGTTATTAATTAAACCCAAGTTCATCGAAATAGATGACAGGTTGAGCCTTACCATGAATGTGATCCCCACCTTAGAACCAATGGGATGGATGTAGTTCAGGACAAGTGACCTGAAGAAGGGAATAAGTGTTGTGTGTAATCCTGCATAGGAACCCCTAGATAACTTTTCCTCGGCTATCAAAAAAGGTGGAGTTGGCGAAACAAAATATAAATTATATGTAACGAAAGAACACCCTTTATTTGCAGCAACGCAATACCACAAAACTACAAATATAAAAATTAATTATAGTCTACAAAATTTTATTTGATTTTATTGTTACCTACCTACATAAATGCAGGCACTGGAAAATATAACTCAGATATTATTTTCCTTTAAAAACCAAGAGCAGTTTCAATGATGATCTGTTCAAGTTTTGGTTTGATGAATCTGTTTTTCCGTTAACCAGTTGTCGCACCCCTACGAACGACAACCCTCAGAAGTCGAAACTTGTGCGAGCTATATTTCCAATTATGGTAAATGGCGTGATTTCAGAAGTGAACGGATCGGTTCTTTAACACTTAAATATTTCAATAGTTAATCTATTAATGTTAAAATTTTTATGAAGCTATTTCAATTACAATTTGATTAAACGTAAAAAACCCTAGATAATTTTCGATGTAGATCAATTATATATTATCATTTTAGAATATAAAGCCTATTTGAAGTATTTCTCTCACAATTGTATACAGAATGTTCCAGAATTTAGTCAACAAGGTATAAATCCTTTATTTGCCAAGCTAGGAAAACGAAACAAAGTTGATATTGAAAGACATCAGAATGTCCTTCTGAGCATTGCACAAATGCAACTAAGTTAGCTCGTAGTGTTGTTGAAATGCTCTCCTGAGAATATTGTTGACATCATGCTGAGCATCTTTCAAAAAACTATCTTCTACTTTAGTTTTCAAATTGGCATCTCCAAAAAATATATACCCAATTATTTGAGTCTCGCTGTGACTGTGAATATTGTTATAAACTGCTTCAATATTATTTATATGTACAGTATACTGAGGAGACCAGACTGGTGACGCATACTCCGAAATATACCTTATATAGGTTAGGTAAAGAATTCTGGTGGCATCTATTGTTAGATCCTTACAATTTTGGAAGACAAAACCAAGAAGTTTCAGAACTTTATTGGTGTGGGTGACAACTGAAAGCTTCACATCAAAGATTATACCCAAACCTCTTATTTCATTGAGCCTTTTTAGATTGAAATTGTCAAGAACACAGTTGAAGACAATTTTTTATTCTGCAAACGTTATTTTCCGACTAAACGTATAGAGAATTGATATCATCCTGTATCTCATGACAATCTTCAATACTTTCGATAGACAAATATAGCTTCAGGTCATCAGCAAACAGCAAGAATTTACAGTAATGAATTGAATTGCCAACATCATTTATAAATAGGGTAAACAGCAGGGGTCCAAAATGAAAGCCCTGTGGTACTCCAGAAGGTAACAAGATTCGTTCTGATTCAAAATCTTTGACCTGTTCTTGAGATAATCGCCTATTCAGTTAGTAATGAAATTGGAAAAAACTAACGAAAATTAGGTAATCCTATTCCAATAAACTATTTAATATCTCAATGTTCAATTTCGTCAATCTTGAATTATAATAAATAAATGATAATAAAAAAGAAAAATGGAATGAATGAATAATATTGTTCAAGAAATTCCTTCAGTTTCATGGTTATGGTCATAACATAGAGAAAATGGAATTGAATTTGAGATAGAATATTTTTAAAATTCTTCCGTTCTGCCAAACTTTCCAGATCGCTCTATCATAAAAACTAACATATCACTTACCATTCTCCCCTTATCTTTTACAGGTGTAACAATCGATCCTAAATGCATAGCTTTTGGGGTCGAAGACATTGTCACATCAAAAGGAAGATTCGTGATATTTGGACTGTTGAGAAACTGTGACGGACTGAAAGGAAGCTGTTTTATGGGTGACGGCCCATTTCTGAGAGGGCTGAATATGGTTGGCTTCGCTCCATCCAAGAAATAATCGTAGTCCTCG
>WOGP01002148.1:0-17308 GCA_015342065.1 Leptinotarsa undecemlineata
TTTTCTTCTTTTAAAAACATTATTTTTTAATTGTACTTTACCATATGTTTATATGAGGATTAGGCAGTGTTTGTCCCTACCGAACTACTAGCGCTGCTAGTGAATGATTTTTCGTACTTCAGGAAAAAGGTTCATTCTATACCCATACATGCGGTAGTCACTCACTCAACACTCACTCTATCATCTCTGTTTCTCCAAACTGGTCAGTCCTAGTAAGCTAAAATTGGAGACGCGAACATCACTTGCAACCTTGATAGTCTGGAACATCGAAGTGTTCAAGTGACTTGGCACATTTGATTCCACCAAGAGCGGTACATTTCTGAAATCTGCTCATCTCTTTGAGGTTCACCTCAGTACACCTCGAACTTCACTGTTCAAGAACTCTCATTTGGAGAACTGCGTTTACGTGGAATAAACTTCCTGAGAACGTTTATCCAAATGGATTTGATCTCCAGCGATTCAAATCCATTTTTAAAAATTCCAACTGGGGCGTCAGCCGCGAAGAAAAAGGCGCGCTCATGAAATCATGTTACCGTTCCATCTTTGTTTCTCCATTCCATTTTAGGAAGCTAAAATTTGGTACTGAGGTGTCTCTTAGGTTTAGATGCATACTACCATTATACTTTCGGAGGCTAAAATTTTGTATGTAGGTTCGTTTTATGTTGTAGATCTGCAATAAGAAAGAATTTTTGAATATTTTAACTGGGGCGCTAGCCGCAGGAGAAAAAGCGCGTTCATAAAATAAAATTACTTTTTCATCACTGTTATGTTGTAGGTGTGCAAAAGATTTTTAAATATTCCAACTAGGGCGCCAGCTGCGGGGGAAAAGACGCGTTCATAAGATAATGTTACCATTTTATCACTATTTCTCCATACCGGTATATTTTTGGAGACTGAAATTTTGTATGTAGGTTAGTTTTATATTGTAGATGTGCAATTGGATGTGGAATTGGCCGCGGTGGTAGTGCGCCCGACTCTCGATCGGAAGATCGTGGGTTCGATTCCCTCCTCGACCAGATATTTTTCTCGAGAGAATTTATCTGGTTGAAGCGGGGATGGTTCTGCCACCGTGTTAGGAATCACACGTTAAAAGGTAAGACCTCGTTAGTCCTTAGCTCGCACAAGTTTCTCAACTTCAGAGAGTTGTCGTTTCGTTTGGAGGTGACAGCTAATTAACGAAAAAACAGATTTTTTTTAAACAGAATTGGAAAGGATTTTTGAATATTCAACTGGGGCACCATATACGGGGGAAAAAGACACGTCCATAAAACATCTTTTCATTACTGTTTATGCCCTTACATTTCTGTCATTGCATCCTTGCGGAGCCGGGGCGGATCGTTGGTTATGACACATACTTTTCAGTTCAGCCGCTTTTTACGCACACACAAGCTAGAAGATGATAGTGTTGATTATTTTTACATAGTCAGCATACAAGAGACAGTTTATTGAATATTGAACATATGGGCCTAATAGTGATCCTTAAGGAACATCAGATGCAATATCTATGGATTTCGAGGTGTGTTAGTAATATCGAAAACATGACAACGCTTGGTTAAATAAGATCGGAACTAATTCAACAGTGATCTGGTTACACCAACCTCAGCAAGCTTGAACACTAGTAAATCGATTTTTTCGAAAGCATTGAAGAAATCCGTGTAATTTATTCAATCATATGGTGTTTTATATATCCACGTTGGTTTTCATTCATAATATTGATGATATCATTATAATATAGATAATTGATTACGATCGATTTAAAACCTTGCATATGATAGTTTAGAGAATAGTCTATAATTGTGGGGTAATTATCTGTTTTCACATTTGTGTATAGAAATGGTATGTGCATCCGGAAAACTATCTTCTGATGAATGCCAGTTATTATATGTGATTTTGATATCTTTTCCAACATGAATATTATTTATTATTTTTTTTGAGTACCCTCTAGATGCTCAGAGTAAACCAATAACTGGGGAATTTGCTAGAAATTTTTGAATATTTCAAAACAAAATTATCAACAGTCATGTATATTGAGGAGATATCAGATCTCTGACCCATTAGTAACCTCCATACCCTTTCTTTGATTACTATCCATGATATTTTTTCATAAACTACAGCTCACGATTTTATCTCCACAAACTTTATTTGAAAAATATATCACATGTTTCGCTAACACAGTAACGAAAACATGTGATATATTTTTCAAATAAAGTTTGCGGAGATCAAATCGTGATGTGTAGTTTATAGAATTACTATGGATCTTCATCAAGTAACGGCCGAATAAATCAGAAAATCCATGATATTAATTATAGAATTTTCAAAACGAATTTCATTCAAGACGCGTATTGCTACACTGTAGCTTTATCAGGTAGACTGGTGCATCAAACTATTCAACAATGTCCTTTATAATAACAGAAGGTAATGACAAAACTTATTGGATCTGTCAATTTTCTGTTTGAAATCTGTTTTTCCGTTAACCAGCTGATTGAATCTGAAATAACAGATAGATTTTGAAAACACAATCACAATACAATATTACTACCAAAAAAATAGGTGAAATATTGGCATTTTATGTCAGAAATTAAAAATGAATTGGTTAATTCTGACAACACAGCTGGAAGTTGAAAAAACAATTCAATATTATTTCTAGAACATTTGATTTGTATATGTGTTAAAAATTGACTTTTTAAGAAAACAAGTTTGATAATAGGGAATGAAAAACTTCGTGGTGGTTGTTCAAAAGAAAATTTTAATATATGTGTTTATTTGTTTCCAGAGATTCTAGCAGGTTTAATTTTTTTCGTTCGTATGGGGGCGACAGCTGATTATCGGAAAAACAGATTTTCTTAATGTAACATGTCGTAGTGAATGTTTAATCCGTGGTTATTCTCGAAAAGGAGGCAAGCATGGAATTAGTTTTCTGCAGTTCAAAACTTTTTTTTTAATTTCTTGATGTCCTATATAAACGGTTGGGTACAACCCACATGCTAGTTTGTAGACTCCTGATTTTCCTCTGTCCATTTTGAATTGTTGTTTTTTATATGTCTACCCAAGGAGTTACCAGTCCTATATGCTATGTTGATGTTCTCTTTTGTTAATACTCCTTCCATTCCATCTCATGATTTTCATGTACACGTGAGTGTTTTATGGGTGTTTGTATTATTTGTAATGTGGGGGTATACTTGGTTAATGGACTGTTTGAAAAGTTTTTATTAGGGATGTGATAAATGGGTATGGGTTTTTTTCTGCAATTTTTTAACACATTCAGTCCCACATTAAAATTTTCTGTAGACATCGGGATACTGTCGATCCTGCTATGGTAAGCTGTTAATTTATGTTGATGAGGGTGATGAAAATTGTTATTCATAGTTGTGTCTGTGGGGGTGACTTGCAAACTCATGTTTGTTGTTGATTTTTGTAATTGTGAGGTCTAAAATATTTATCGAATTATCAGTTTCTAGTTCTTTCGCAAATTTCATGTATTCGCGAATAGAATTGATATATTGAAAAAATGATTATAATTGTCGATATGTTCCTGTGAAGCAGGCTATAAAATCATTAACATACCTAAACTGCAAAAAACATTTGGAAAATTGGATGTTGCTGAAAAGTTTTTTCGAAGTTTTTCATGAAAATTTTAACGTGGAGGGGCTTTGAAGATCATTCATTACGAGGCCTTCTTTGCTATATATTATTGATTGATGCAACTAGTTTTCCTTTGTTTTCAATTTTTTAATATTAACATTTGATCACAAAAAGGATTTGAAGATTTAATAACTTCTGATTATTATAAGCGAACGCTTTCGATAGCAGGCTGTGCTATCATCTTCATGGCTCTACGCAAACTGAACGTTGTATCTTCTTGTTTGTTTTTTTAACGTTTAGAACGCCTTAGTGCAGGTATTTGTCATGTTCTTTCATCGGGATGTATCTTGTGTTACATCAGGTAATATCTTTCGTGTTTGGTGTTTCTCTAGGTAATATCTCTAGGTTCTTCCTGGCTTGGCACTTTGCTCAGGAGATGAAGCTGTTACTATTTATCTGAGTTCATCTCAGACGAAGATTTTGTGTATGTGGCTAGCCGAGCTGATTAAAATGCATGAGTATTAAAAACAAAATTATCAGCGGGTTATATTTTATTTTCAAAGAGTTAGAGATTCCTACGTAAAAAATGTACCTACTGAAATCAATTATTTAGCGTGTGCGCCGCTACTCAAACTTAAGTTTGAGTAGAGCCTTGAAGATGACAGCACAGCCAGCTATCGAAAGCGGTCGCATATAATAAATAGAAGTTATAAAGGTTCAAATCCTTTTTGTACATATGTTAATATTACAATACTAAAAATAAAAGAAAATTTGTTGCATCCATTCAAAATATGGATGTATAGATACTCTTACGAATCTTACCGTCAACAGACTGCACCCATCAATAGGACCAACTTGACTTTTTCCATAAGAAGAAAATATTACATTATTTTCTGTTGAGAGTTTAAAGGCCATTCTAGAGGAATAAGTCTTAGTCTTAGTGATATTCTTCAGTTTACTTCGAGAACGCGTTGAATAAGAAGCTATAGAACATGGGAGCCAGTTGTTCGGGAACCGTGAAGCGTCCCAAAATGTCAGCATTAAATATAAATGAAAAAACAATTGTTATGAAGGGTTATAATTCTTTCAGAATTCAATATCCGTCCGAAATAAAAAGTAGGAAAAAGTAGTGCAAAAATGCGCAAGTATGACCGGTGTCAATAGATTGACAATTTTTAGAATTCTTAAGGAACTCAAGAAAAACAACAGATTTTTGAAGCCGAAAGTATCCACTGGCAGAAAGTGTTTGTTTATCGACGAAGAAGTCAAGAATTCTATTAGGAGAACAGTACACTCTGTTTACATACAAAACGAAATACCTACATGATGAAACATGGGTCAGTGAGGGTCATACCGTCTCGAAGGTTTGGCAAGACCAGAACATCAAAACCCTAAAGTGTGTCTCATACTACAGCCGCACTTTTCTACTTCTTGAAAATGGCTTCAAAGTCGACACCGAAACCTCAAATAATGCAAAACTTTGAGCGCGGTTCAACCCGAAATTCAGATGTTCAAATTTCCAACCGCAAAAACCTGATCTATATTTGTATACTTACCTGGTGACGTTTCGAAGACTTTATCCATCTTCTTCATCAAACCTACCATCAATTTGATGTTATCACTGTCAATAATGATAATATCAAATTGATTTACATCAAAAGACAAATTACAAATACAAATTATAATGTTTTGATTCAAATAGGTTTGATAAAGAAAATGGAGAATCTTTATAACGTTATCAGATGATTCATATTATTTTTATATGCAAAATTTTATGAATTTAAGCATCAAATGTAATAATTTTTTGCCTTTTCTACATTTGTATTAATTTTTATAGATCTGTAGTAGGTAACAATCCTAAATAAAAAACCACTTCAAATTGAAATTGTCCGTCTCAAAATGAAGTATTTAAACAAAATTAGTTTTCACGATATTTCAGTTATCTTTGTATCATACAGAATATATCATTGGAAAATTTATATTAACATCCCCGGTCCGACGCCTATCAATACTATTTTCAACGCAGTCTGATAAATAGCCTTGATCGCCTCTTAGTTTTTTGTCGGAAATGTCTTTTTTAATGGCCCGTTAGCGACATCCTCAAGGGGCATAGCGGGGCATCTCTTTTAATGTATAGCAATAGTATAGTTCAACATATTTGTATCTTCTAATTTCAACACTTGTTACGCGGGAAAGATAAATGCATGTTATATGCGAATTAGCGTCTCAGACGTATTAAATCACAAGCGATAACAACTTCCTGCGAAAAGTGCTAATTTTGCAGTATCAGCAAGATACTTGTGTTCCTGACAAAGCAATTGCTGACACTGTTCAAATATTATTATACATTCGAAAATATAAATAGACCCTACGAGGTCAGAAATACGTTCATTAACGATTTAATCATTCACCAGTATAGTTCATTATTAATTACTTATTCTCCAGTTAATGTTCCAAGTTTTCCATATTATATTCAAATAAAGTGTTTATAAAGAAATAAACCAATTTTTAAAAAGTGAATTGTGAAAAACAAGATATAACATGCATTCCTAATTTTACATTAAATTATTACTCCTAATTTACAGGCTCATTACTTTTAGTACACCTTCTTTACAAAGGTTACTTGTATGAATATTAGAAAAATGGAAAGATATAACGAGAAATGCCATGTACATGTTAATAATTAAAACTAGAAATATTTCCGACTACGAAGGATTACCCAATATTTATAACCCAAGACCTACCTTTGCCTTTAGATAAAGCTACAGGTAACGGATGGTAATTATGTGCTGCATACTTTTTCTCTCTATCCATCACTTCTTTCGAACTAGTAACTGTACTGTAGGATGAACTTATTTTCGTAATTCTCAGGCATTTTTTGTAAATAATTCTTGAAGCATTTGTAGTCGGCAACATGGTGAACATTATAGTTATTGAATGTTAATACAGAATGTTTTATGTTATCACGATGTTATATGCCAAAGGTTAGAAATATTATCAGATTGCTTTCGAAATACTTTAGTTGAGATTAAGACATTACGTTTGAATGCACAATTTAATGACGGTGTTATCATGGAAAACTTTTTTTCCAGAAGCAGACAAACTTTTCTATGAATATTTTTATGATATGTCAAATCTGGTTTTCTTCGGGATGTAGCATTTATAAATTCATAAATTGATATCAAAACTGCTTTACAAGCTATATCTGTATACAGGAAAGCCAAATTTAAGTGTACTATTAGATATATCTGGAGAACAAAATGACAAATCGATCTGAAAATTTGGTAGTGGCTATTAGTACCTAAATACGGTCTATGATTTCAAGATTTATAATTGAGTACAGAGCAGTACAGTTTCATATACCACCTTTGTTTTCCTAAATAAAATACCCTGTATATTTCAACATTTTTGGATACCATAACGAATTATAAACCATTCTAATACTTTCATTATTTTTCAACAAAATCTAATGTTGATAAAAATTGGGTAATGCCGAATGTGGATATTAATTTGAAGAAATTCCTCGATAATTGGGATCTAAAAGAATTTTGACTCCTGTATTCCAATCATAGTGCTGGGGCTACGCTCAAATTCGTTTGCATAGTCGGCGTCACTGATGGACTCCATAGTCAGTCAGGCTCGTTCAGGTGCCAAGTTAACACGTACGTCATAGATCAAGAATCATTTTTGTTTGCACGTGTTTTGTTGCATTTATTTTGTCTGGAAAATTTTACATCCACAGCGGCGAGTTTTTAAATCTGTATGATGTCGCTAGTTGTATTGTGTCCGACATGTATCGGATGATGTTATCCATAAATATTTTATATACATTTAAATACTGACGATATATTTTTTTAGATATTTCTTTTCAAGGTGTACCTTTAATCAAAATTACACAGACAAAAATAATTGTATTTTTTAATTTTTTCAGAAATGCCCTGTTAGCATAAACGAGTACTCGCCAGTCGATAGTATCTTGATTATACCTCCGAAAAGATAGAAGAAGCACTACAAACCGTGATTGAAGGTACTTTCACCATTCGCTTGGCATCGAGGCTATTTGGAATATATTTTAATACCCTTTACAATAAATTTAAAGAAAAATATTGGGGAACACTAAACAAGAGAAGCACGCTAACCTTCAATCAGCAGCCTAGTGTTCGGATTGAGTTTTCCTTTAAATCTTATGGACATAAGGATGATGGCAAGTATATGTTGTGTTTTAGGTTGAAATTAAATAGTTGTTCACTGCTGATCATTTAATACTGTCAAACATATTCGGTCTCTCACACATTCGGGCCTAAGAGGCTTTTTTACCTGTAGGAGTGCAGGAGCGTACTATATGTAGATTGTTTTCTCTAATACACACAGATACACATCTCTTCCTTACAGAAAATACACCTCAATAAAAATATTTGATACTGGTAACTGGCTGATTTTTTAATTCTTACAATAGAGTAAATAATTCCGGAGATTTCAACTCACACCGTCTCCTCAAACATCTGTTGCTTTCACTTTGGTCAATTTCTGAAATGTTCATTTGACGGTCACTTGACTATCATTTCTAAATTAGCGTTTTCTGACCTTGGTGATAAAAAATTGTCATTCACAATATTGGGACAACATTGGGACAAGAATGACCATTTTCTCTAGATGAATAAGAAAGGACTTATCACCTAGGTATATTCTGTAGTAGTCGAAATAACTTAGAACGCTTTTCTTTAGATTTTCAGTCTGACTGATATGCCTTTTGCAAATCATTTCTCCATCATCCGTAGACACATATTATGTTCTAGATCCCGTCTTTTTTACTCATATTCTCTTAAAAAAATGGCTTTGATTTTCCCTTATGTTTTTTTTTGTTTATCTTGATTTCAAGTCTTTTCAACTGATGGGAGTAATAGATCAAATTTCGATGGCAGTCGTCAGCCCAGAAGTAACTTTGAAGATGTCTCACCTGTAGTAGAATGTGTAGTGATTCAACACTGTTAAAGAAATCTATTCATTACAAAATTCACATCACTATGACCCTTCAAAGTTTCTTTCTTCATGATTTTAACATGATTGTTGTTAGATGTGCTATGCCACACTGTTTCAGAATATTTTGAAACTCGTTAGAGCAATATGTTGGTTGGTGAAGAATTTGAAAATTTAGCACACATTTTGCAAGAACTCGCGCTGTTCTCTACATCTTTGTCAGCGCTGGCCACCAAAAAAAACATTGAGCTATCGCTTTCATTTCTACTATACTCATGTGGGATTCGAGTAATTATCCAATAATATAATTTTTGAATTTCTCCGGAATGATTAATCTGTAGCCCCAAAGTAAGCAATCTTTCTCGACGTTGAACTTATTTTTCGCAAACAATATAGTTGCGTTTTTAATCCATACATTTTGTTGACCATCCATTGACAATGTAAAAAATAATTTTACTCAAAAGTTGGCCCTTTTGTGAGCCCTGTTTTATTTAGTTGAAATTAAGAGGTATGTTGTGATTTGGTATGAAACTTCAAAATATGGAATTAGTAGTTGGTTTAAGCTGATTTCAAAATATCCCCCCACCACTTTGAGTTTGACCTTGAACGACCTTGTCCTACGTCACAAGATGCAGACAAGGTCTTTGAGGTAGTGTTTTTGATTTGACCTTGAACGACCTTCATTGATTCATGCGGTTATTTCAGAAATTCAAAGATTTGACTTTGAATGGCCTTCAGCTGCATGTACAAAGAGGTTTTTGGAATACGTTTTCACTTTGATTTTGAGTGACCTTCTGCAATATCATATGCCTTTGCTGAAGTGAGTTTGACGGCGCTCATGTAATTTATTTCCCTCTCCCATTTTTTGAAAGAACATATAAAAGATGGGCCACTCACTCACAGGAGTCAATTTGATATCATGCGTAGTACTGATTATCCCTACACATATGTTTCGCTGTAATAGGTGCGATAAAAGTTTCAGCCGTAATGATAATATGCATCGTTATCAAATGCATTCCTGTAAGCCGCATGATGATGGAGCTCCTCCAGCAAAGCTACCCAGAGTGGATTCTGCCCAACCAAGTTCAGTTCAGGAATTGTGCAACTATTGTAATATAATAGTGCCTGCGAATAGGATGAATTCACATCTAAAAACATTGGACCACGGAACAAATTTCTGTACATACAAAGATGGTGTGAATATTATCAACAGCGCATTTGAATACAGGATGATTAGCTATAGCGTCGAAAGTAAGAATCCGCAATCATTTTTCAGTGAAGTGAGTCAGAAAGTTGTGACTTTGATTGATCGAATGGTGTAAGTTCATAACGCCTTGAAAGTGAACATGAAGTTGTTTGGATCTAATCACGTTGAGGAGGTATATAGGACTTTTGTCTTCACGTTGTCAGAAAAAACTGTGAAATTTCAGGAATGTGATTCATTAAACAAATAATATTTTCACGGGTTGGACTCTGGAAAAAGGTGTTTTCATCGAAGTGAATATCAACAAATATAGACCTCTCAGTATGAATCTTCCTACTTAATATTTCCAGAGTTCATAGCTTTGAAGAGGGCAGTTATTAATGTGAGAAATGAAGACCATTTCTGATTTGCTTGGGTGGTAACATCAGCTCTTCGACCAGCGCAAACGAGAAGTTCTTGAGTAGAATCATATTCATCCTTCATCCATTCTTCAGAGATGTTCCTAGCGTTGGAAGTACAGATTTTCTAATGAAATTACGTGATATTCCAAAATTTAAGAATATAAATGATTGCCCAGGCATTGCTTATTCGTTAGAAACAACTTTCGAAAACAACAAACCGAAATATGAAATTGTTGGCCCTCTTTATTCTGCACAGCGGAAACTTGGTCGCCGTGTAAATTTATTGAACATCACCGATGAATATGCTGATAGCCACTATTGCTGGATGAAATATCTATGAAGATTAGTTCCATCGCAAATTTCATCTCATGGGCATAGGATGTATGTGTGTGTTTGATGTATTTTTCAGACGAACGCAAATTATTGCGACATCAGTTGAACGATTGCAATTTCATTTCTGCCATCATTCTGAGAGCTGAATCAAAAAATATATTTAAATTTGAAAATTTTGAAAGGAACTTGAAAGTCTCCTTCGTAGTATACGCAGATTTTGATTCAACAACATGCAAATGACCCAGATCCCACACGTTCCATCACAAATAAATCATTTATTCATTAGCCTTCTCATACCTCATTCTCATACCGAATTCGTTGTTCTTTCGATGATTCAGCCTCCAGATTTGTTTCATATCGTAGGGCTGATGCTTCCTAAGTATTTGTAGCCAGACTGGAGTCTAACCCGAGCATTATTTACTATACATATTTGAATAGCACCGTGCCAATGAAGCCATCTACAGAATCGAAGGAGAATGCATTTTAACCGCTGATACATGCGGTATTCATGAAAACCCCTTCGGATTGAGTGATGTCAGAGTGGGAGATCACTGTCACCTGACAGGTAGAAAAATATATGGAGCTGCACAAGTCACCGAATTTCGTTCCAATAATTTTCCATAATTTGAGCGGCTATGACAGCCACTTGTTCATAAAAAAGGAGGATGCCATCGGTCAAAAAAAGATAAATCACATTTTTTTCACTAAGCATCTATTGGACGGTACCACAGTAGATAAATTTGGTAAATTGAAAAAATAATTCTTGAAGGTGAGATGTATCCATAGCTTTAGGTTAATGACGTCATCACTGCAGCAGTTAGGGAAGAGCTTGTCAGATAAGCAATGTTATGACATGAAAGTGTTTTCCGGAAAATGAAATATTTTTTTGATGAGGCAGAAAGAAGTTTTTTCTTACAGTTTTGTAGAGGATATGACCAGGTTAGATTGTACTAAGCTACCATCAAAATCCGATTTATATAATCAATTGAATGAGTGAGTTGTGGAATTAGCCGGGGTGGTAGTGCGCCCGACTCACGATCGGAAGGCTGTGGGTTCGATTCCCGTTTCGACCAGATATTTTCCTCAAGAGAATTCATCTCGTTGAAGCTGGGATGGTTCTGCAACCGTGTTAGGAAACACACGTTAAAAGGTAAGACCTCGTTAGTCCTCAGCTCGCACAAGTTTGTCAACTTCTGAGAGTTGTCGATTGTATGGGGGAGACAGCTGATTAACAGAAACCAGATTTTTTTTGCAGTGGTATTTTTTCGATAGTTTTAGTAGGACACAAGACGTGAGGAGTTGGCGAATCCAATTGTTTTGCTGCAAATTATCAATTCTGTAACTATCTCTGCCTCCACGTCCTCTAATCAATGGTCTGCTCCTTATCACGACATTGTCTCCAATGGCCAAAGCTCTGCTCACAATAATTTTTGTTTTATTGATCATCGGATTTGTTATTTTTAGCAGATTATCTACAACTTCATAAGAATTGTATCTTATGATTAAAAAACCTTTCATCTGCTTTCTGATATTAGTATCATACGGTATTTTTTGTTGAATCATAAAACTGGTACAAAGTCAGGATGAAATATTACAAAATTAATTGATTGTTGAACTTGATACAAATTTTATATTGGGATGAGTAAGACACTGGTTTATATTATACGTATTTAAACTTTTTCACTTATTGAAATTCGGTTGAACTTGCGCAATCTTACCCTAATAAAGATTAACCTCTTCGTTACATGCCCCTGTCACGAATACAGAACAGCAAGTATTCCACTATGGAACAATCTTATTTGTTCTTGTTGAAAGATAAGTTAGGGTTAATGGCGTTCATTTGACAGAACTGCAGGATGTTTTATTTGTATTCATAATTGGACAAATTTAGCCTTCTACCTACTCTGAGAATGTTTTTGTAGTCTGAAAATAGGTTCAAAGCAAGAATCTTCGGTTTCTTGCTCAGTTTTTATGTTTCATTGCCATGATGCTACTTCTGCTGCGGAATCTTCTCTTTGGGTTAAGGTCACTAAAGCGTCTATAGCATGAAGTCGTTATACGATTATCGTTATACGATTTCAATCAAGTGATCTATTTTGGTAAATAACTAAAGATCATAACATATAATATCATTTGTTGCATCTTGAATATATTCCAAAATGCTTTGAATGGACCTTAATCGGATTCTTGAATCTTATGCAAGGTGGTGATCCTTTGTTTTCTTAACTCCGGCACTTTAGATGGGAACTTCACAGTTGATTTTGGCCAATGGTCCATTAATTGTGAGAGCCAAGCAGGACCTGTCCACCATAATGATAAGGTTAATACATTTTTGAGATAAGTCTCCCTTGTTAACAAGTCTCATGAGCTGTCTTTTGTTCTTACAAAATTTAAATCTGGAGGGTTGGTTGAGGACTGGATTTGTGATACTCTATTCTGTACAAATGTTTTGAACATATTGCGTTGATTTTTTCATTTCGATCAATACATTTATTCAATCCAGAAATCATTCATAGTTTCAGCCATGTAATAATTAACGACTTTGTATCTCGAACCCAACCTTAGAATACTTATACTCTGATCTCCATTGCTCGCTTATATGAATTGAGGAGGAAAGGGAAATAAAACAAAATGAATGCAGATATATGAGTATATAATAAAATAATACATTTGATAAATATGAGACTTTGCAACGGGGTTTGCTGTTCTCTTAAATATAGCATAAATATTATTGAATTCGTGAACAAGTTACAGAAAAGTAAATAAACATGAAACACTGAGATTGGTCTCTATTGAAGCCAACAAATAGGAATACATAATATGAAAATTACTATGAAAAATCATACTTTCATAATAAGTATAACTCAATAGGTAGTTGGTATTGTAAATTCAACAGCTGTCGATTAAACAACAAATCGGTATAAATTCACATTATTACACGGAAAACATTTTCAAGTTCAAACGATCAATAAAATTAGTATATATAACTATAATAAATAGAAAGCGTAATAACTTCTTTATTTTCGATATTCCAACTAGTACTGAAGGAGAAGAGTCTCCAGGAGTAGGTTTCCACTAAATAATATATCCTGAAGGGGGAAATTCCACGAGTCTTCCTGAAATTGCTCGTCGTAACCCAGCTAGTTAGTGGTGCTTGTAATAGCCATCGGCTCTACAGTATACAATCAAACAACGGCATAGTAGGCAATGAGCAATCATGAGATAGCCAATGGAAGCCAATTTTTTGGGATGAGATTTGAATGATTGAATTGAAAGTCAACTGGATATAATTATCTGACTATAAAGTTGAAGTTGAATAGGTAAACGAGGTGTTAATCAAACATCACCGACTCTTTTCTCTGACCGTTGTTCGTTCACTGGGGCCTCGCACCGTTTGATCCTTCAATTCTTGTATGTCTACTTGCACGCCATCTCTATCTGAACTATCTGAATGTATATATAGTTCATCTCTATATGTATATATAGTTCATAATAGATGAACAATATAGTTCATCTACTATGAACCCTCATAATAGGTACATGGACAAGAAATTCTGCAATCATGCTTCTCCAACTCAACACGCCATGCACGTCATCATGTGACACTGGAGATATGTCGCTGAATACTTGAACCATCGACAAATGTATTTGTATATTTTGATACTGATGAGTCAAATTAAAAAAAATCAATTTTTTTACACATTTTCCATACTATACTATTTTTAGAGCCAGCTATTATATTTTTTGTGATCTGCAGATAAAATGTTTCAAACGAGTTCAAACATTACACGTCTCATAACGAAAATGCGTTATGGAACCCTTTTACGTTCGGATAATGATAAATTATGTCTCTTTATGTCCAGTCGATTCCAATGACTCCACGTTCAGTGAAAGTGGACAACCATTTTTTCTTTGACAGTTAGCACTAACTGATTTAACAATATGCAAACCGCAAACCCGTGTTTCTAATGTGGTTTCGGTCAGGGTATCTCGGGTTAGAGATATCACTAAAGTTACCACGAGGACTCCTCAGCTACCTGCGTGACGCTCGGCTTCAGTTTTCGAAATGGATGATAATTCAACAAATATATTTGATATACTCAAATACCTGTAACTTTCTTCACCATTGAATGATTTATAGATACATTCTCACTTCGTTTTATTGGCACCACTGGTGATTTAACTTTGTAAAATTATAACCATAAACTGTCCCTGCTCAATTCTTACTCCCACAACCCTTGTCTGGTGGCGATTTTACCCACAATGACCAAGTGAAGGGAGGTCCCCACGAAAAGATTCATTCATAACCGATGGTCAGCGTCTGAGGAAAGGCTTTCGAAGTGAGTTAACTCCGAGCTTCCGCTATCGGTTAGACGATAACTCCTTTCATTTGCGACTTCATTACGACGTTTCAGCAAGATTATACTTATCATATTTATGTGCTTTGCTTGGTAGCTGAACTTAAAGTTGCCGTGGGCTATAGTTTTGACGCGGAAAGTCCTGATTGGATGGCGGTGTGCAAGCTTGACATGTAGCGTTCTGGTTGATAGGTGGGGTAATTGAGCTGTGTGATTTATCACGCTCAACTAGAGGCACATTGATAATTGTTGTGGCGGTGTGTTTCCTGTTTTGGATATGCTGATTTTCGGTACAGCTGAGACATAATGTGCATCATCTCCTTTGTTCAAACTTCCAATATTCTTAATTTCGATGGCCTCCATAATCATTCTGGTTTTCTGATGCTGTATATACTGGCGATCTATTTGCAGCTCATGAAGTCGATGTTATAAGTTGTTGATATATGAATCGACTGCAAAAGCTACAAACAGATCACCAGAATACATAACCAGAATGATAAGAGAAGCCATCGAAATTGAGAATATCGGTAGTCTGATTTCAGTGGACCAACAAACACACCACCCAGAACAATAATCAAGGTGCATCCACTCAATTACCCTGCCAACTAACCAGGCATACACACCGCCAACTAATCAGGACTTTCCGCGTCAAAACTACAGCCCACGGTAACGTATAACTTCAGTTTCAAATTCAGCTACCAAGCACAGCAGATGAATAGTGTAATCTTACCGAAACGTCGCAATGAGGTCACAGACGAACGGAGTTATCATCTAGCGGAAGGTTGGAGGTAACTTACTTTGGAAAAGTAAGTACTACTACTTTTACTTTGGAAAAGTAAAAGTATCTACTTTTACTTTGGAAAAGTAAAAGTAGATAAGGCAAATCTTAAAATCAATTTAAGACACTCAAGACACAGGTACCTAGAACAGGTAGATACCTGGATCTATGTATAGTATACCTGGACGGTATAAATAAGAATAGCTTTGTAAGTATGATTGGTTCAATCTTCCTCTTGAAGATGATCACTTAGTGATCGAAACACGTGTCGAGGTGTTAAAATAACGGTTTGGTGTTGGAAAAAATTTCCTGAATGACTTGAATAGACAGATGGTGGAACTTAACCTGGATGCTGATTTCAATGACATGGATGTAAACGCAGTAGTAGCTAAAACTGATGAGTTATTTGGCAAGTGGAAAATAGTTTGAACAAGGATTATTGAAATGACAATTCTAGTCAAAATAAATGTCAAATCTAACTGCCATAAATTGAAATTACGAAATTTCGTGGTGAAATTGAGGATTGGATTTTCGGCTAAATGGTACTTTATGGGATACTCAGGGATTTTCGCGATATTTTCTGGGATGATACTACATGATGCTAGGAATTCAGAACAATTTAGCTACTATCCCTAAGTCCAGAGCACGTCAATTAGTAGAAAGTTTTCGCATGTCTCGAACAATTACCCAAAGTAAATGTTTGGAATTACGATTTAGTGAAAGATATTTGCTAGTTGAGTACTATATTTGTGAACTTTCGAAATTGATTTTGAATGAGTAATATTAATCCTAATTAAGTACATTTGAGTTATTTATATTAAAGAATGGAATCTCAAATGGAGTAATTTGAAACGTTAGGTGTTACCTCGGATAAACGCGCAACCATTTTATATCCATCACAACTCATAATTTTGACACAACTTCAAAATTACGTTCATATTCATTAATGGGTTTATTGAAAAAGGAGGTGCAAAGCGAAGAAAAAACTTCTTTAGCAGCTGAAGATTTCGATCTACATGAAATGAAAAAAAATCTATGAAAGATTGTGTTGTTCTAACGGCTTCAGGATTGATTAATTAAAGATATGACCCCAGATCTGCAAGTGCATTTTCTGCAAAAATTATCACTTAAGCAAAAATTGTTGAGAGTTTCTAGCAATGTCGTTCGACGAAAAAAGTAAAAAGTTGACACAAAAGGGTTGCAGTCACTTGTGTTTTGAAGTTTGGACATATAACAAGAAGATGTTGTGTTAGAGTAATTTGTAGCGAGTGTAAGGGTAGACTCGCAACAGTTATTATAATAATAATAAAGCAGAAATTTGTTGATTCCTAAGAATTACAGACCGATAACATGCTTAAATTCGTGTTGTAAGTTGTTTAGAAGCATCTTATACACACGAATACTCACCCCAGTTGACCGAGTGTTTGAACGGATATATGAGCAGAGAAGGTCTAAAATAGGAGTCGCTGGATGTGAAGAGAACCTGCTCATCGATAGATGTGTAACGCAGGATTCGATACAATATAAGCGTAACCTCTCTATGGCCTGGATCGATTATCGTGAGGCATTTGATACAATTTCGCATGAGCTCATCTTGCATTTGCTCAGATGCCTTGCGGTACCCGACAACATAGTGAGATGCATCGAACAACTGATACCACTTTGGCGAACTCGC
>WOGP01002149.1:0-17305 GCA_015342065.1 Leptinotarsa undecemlineata
GTCAAACACATTTTTACGAAACAAAATAAATGCGATACAATTTGAAATTCAAAAAATTTCCTTAAAAAAATATGCTATATTATAGTGACATACAGTAGTAAACTATAATTCATAAAAAGCATTGTCATTGTAAAATTCATCTAAACTATAAGAGGCTTTATAAATCAGAATATCGCTTCATTTTTTCCTGAAAATATTGAAAGAATAACTCTTCAGGTATATGGGAATTTTGTTGTATATCTTTATTCCATTGTATATCAATGAGTCCTTCACCATTGTTGTTGTGGGCAGGGTAAGTCTGATTAAGTTAGCTTGATAGATTATCTACAATGGTTTCACAGTTTGTCAAAATTATTAAGCTGATTAAATTTAATATTTTAAATCGAATTCTCAGTATTGATTATATGTTTTAGATGTTTTATGAAAGTAGGAATGTATGACTAATACTCACCAACCGAGAGAAGCAAATGATATTTTGGCGTTTTTAAGAGCTCTGTGTTGGGTTTTGAAGAATATCAGTTGCGTCTATTCCATAATAGAATTCTTATTAGTTCATAAGTTATTTATATTAATTAGTTGAATAGTTACAGTTACTATAATGGGGTTACTCCTGTAAATTGAAAAAAAAATACTTACAAACGCAGGTCCACTAGCTGAAACAGCCCCTACTGCATTTATCATACGTTCAGGTAACAGCTGGCACATTCCAGTAACTTCCAAAATATTTTTGACAATAGTCAAGTCACTATCTGTAACAGTGGTTCCAGGACAGTATACTGTGCAACCTTCTCCAATTAACATGGGGGTATTCGGCATTGCTCTCACCACTCTTGAGCCTCTGAATTTGCTCAACAACTACAAAGTGGAGTGAATTGTTATGTAAAAGTTCATTACAGGGTTTTTCTGATACATTATCAAAGTAAAAGGAGGAAATAAATAATATATTCCATACATTAGGGGATTGACATTGAAGCTATGAACCTAAATCCTACTGAATTATAGCTTTGTGAAAAATTGTGCGTAAAAAATGGAAAAGGACTTAGTCAAAAATTGGGCAAGAATACAACTCTTTGATATACGGTGGAACTTACAGAAATGTGTATTTTCGTTATCAAGATAATCTGGAAAAAGAGTTGAATTTAAGATGCGCATTGACTTGTAGAAGAAAATGAATTCTTCAGAAATTTTTATCAACCACAAACTTTATTTTATTTTTTTTCAATTGAAAAGTACAATAGTTCATAAATCGAAAGGAGTATATTTCTAGGAGATATATTATTGGGAAAGAAAAGTTTTAGATGTAGAAGTAGAAAGCAAAGCCTTTCATGTTATGCACGGTGTGGAATATGATGACTTCGTAAAATTCTGCAGAGAGCTGGTCTCAAAAAATTTCAAGTATATACATGTAGGGTTCGTAAATAGGGAGGTTTGTGAAATAGAGCAGACTTTTGACAAAAGGATACTTGAGATAAGGGGATTCCGTGGATTCATTTAGACAAATTAAATTTATCATAAAATGGCAGTTTCCATTAAGGATTCTACAATAGAGTCATTGCTCATGATCGATAACTCGTTCGAATGTCTACATTTTAAACTCAAAACCGATTTTCCAAGCTGTTATAGAAGGACTTACAAAATTAACAGTTTTATTTTGAAAGTAGTCTTTTTTTTACCGATCTCAATAATTCAAATATTTTTGTTTTTCCGATTTAAAAAGGCCTCTAAGCTATGTTTATTTATTTTCAACTCATGTAGATTCAACTTTCTACATGAGATTTTTACTTTATTATGACCCATTTATTGGTTTTCAAACGGTTTTTAACACGTTTGCGTTTTGGAAAATGTTTGACAAAATAATAGGATAAGGCCATCCAGACACATTGATAAGATAAATTAACATTGGACTGAGGATGTAAATTTTCCCAATATTCACTAAAGATATCTTTTTTGAAAAGGGTGGCTGTTTCATTGGAAGATCGCTTCAAGGCACAACACATGGTGGATTGAACTTTTTTTTTCTCTATTCAAAAAAATATTGAATTATGGTCAGAAGAAACGTTATTAGTTGAACTGACCAGGCTGAACCACAAATGCATTACTGGACTCAAATGCCCTTAAACAACAAGTCCGAGTAAGTAAGGTTAATGACATCACCCGTTATGAAGTTGTCATCTATGGGATCGACAGAGAACTGTTTAGAGCCCAAACACAACGCATTTATGATTCAACACAAGACAGCGCTATTTTGATCTGACAAAAGTCTCCTCAGTGGTACTAGGCCGAACCACAAATGCATTGCTAGACAAATGCCCTTAAAAGGACAAACATGAGTAAGTAAGGGCGATGACTCAACCCTTACTCAGGCACAGCTGTTTAGAATCACTATTATTATATTGAGGTTTAAAACACTTTAAAATTTTCACATGGGGACCTGTCGCAACATAAAATTATGGTTGAGTCCTTATCTGATTCATATGCGATTCCACAAATTTCAATGTCTTGTTCTGTACAATGTTCACCCAACTTGAAATATTTTACTTTTAGGGAATTATTTGTTAGAACTGGCACTACACCCCCCTTTTTCTCGTTTTGGCAGTAGGAGCTATGAACAAGAGAATTGTTGGGTATAACCTTTGTTTATCTATATACAAAGGTAAAACGATTATATGAACTCCTCCCTGCACCAAGTTTCAGTTAAACAAATACTATCTATAACGTTCAAATAAAACAAAAATGTTTTATATCGAATTCCACCGAGTTGAGGCTTTGAATATTCAGTAGGAACAACAACTTTTACAGACACACACGATGTTAAATATAATTAAAATAAATATCTTGGGGATGGCCTGAAAAACCAATGCAACATGCGTGATGAAGAAAGGTTGCAGTAGCATTTATTTTGTTTTACATAGTTAATCACTCTGGAGGTTAGGGTTTCATTTTTGTTTTGTGATATTGCCTTCAGGTAGATAGGTAATTATCTATTTCAAAATTGAAATTGATAGTAATGAACATATTTTTGTTTGAGTGAATTTTATTGACGGTCATTATGTTTATTTAAAAATGAACGAGACACTATGAAAAAATGTAGGCATATATCCTCTGCTACCTGTGCAAAGCAGGGTCGGCTCGCTGGTTTGAAATAAAATTGTAATATAATATTCTATTATGTAATATTACATTGAAACAAACTCACTTTTTCAAGATCTTTTATGGTGACTCCTGCCAGGATGGAAATGAACAGTTTGTTTCTAATTTCCGCAGCATTTGGACTATTTGCTATATTTTCTATGGCCCCACTTAGAATATGAGGTTTCACAGCAAGGAAAATTATGTCAGCCTCTTTTGCTACAATTGAATTATCTGTGGATACATTTGCTCCAAGGTCTTTCCAACTGTCCAAATTTTCTATATATGGGCTTGAAACATATACTTGGGAATACTGAATGAGACCTAAAATAATAGATTTACCTATATAAATTCAATAAAACACTTTTTGATTTATTAGGGACTTTGCTTTTCATAAATAATGAGAGGAAGAGTAGAATGGAAGTTGAAAATTTCATTGTGGTGATGCTCAAAGTTTCATGCAAAAAGTTACTTGAACTTCTGATTACCTTTCTTCTTGATACTTCGGCAAATTGCTTTAGCCATGCTTCCGTCTCCTATGAAACCAATTTTTTGTGAGAGTTGGGTGATTGATGGTGGCGATGTACAAAAATACCTCCCGTGACATTGAGGAACGTTCTTGAAAAATCTAAAAATGATAAATAAAATGCAATATAAATTAGTTATAATGAGAGCATACAAATATTTATTTGAAGGTGGTTGACAATGTTTCATGGGGAATTTCATTAGTTTGGACTTCCATTGTCTAATATAATATGATTTGAAATCCCTGAAAGAACAAATGAAATTGAAAATTAAAATGAATAGCTGAAAATAACAATTATATTAAACAGAAAATTGAACAATTAAAATGAATTAAAAATTAAAAGATTTCAAGCCAAAGTTACTTCACAACGTTTCGATTGTTGGTATCCACAATCGTCTTCGGGTGATGACTGAACTAATGAAATTCAACATACAACTACTTGATTCAATCCCAGCCATAAGAGTTTCATTTAATTGAAGAGAGAATATTTTTTCAGGTGAAATTAGTTGTATGAATGTTTTTATAGAATAGATAGGTCTCTTCCAGTGACAAAGTCGTTAAGTTTTTGCAATGATTGACTGAAACAATCGTCTTTCTATGTTACCCAAAAATGTACTGATGAGCAGTTGCAAATTATTGTGTTCACCCGAAACTAAGAGATGTAGTAGTAATACTAGTAGTGGTGTGAAAGGTATTTCCGGTATTTTTGACCATGGTCTGCAGGTTTTTATGCATGCTGGGTGTTGCTAAAGATTCTCTGGGGACCAGCTAAGGACCCCAAAGAATCCTTAGCAACACCTGCGGTATACCGGAGGTCCCCAGGCTAAGGACCCCAGCGAACCTTTAACACCCTGGGCATACCGGATTCCTTATAGCTGCGGGTATGTCTACATTGAAAACACGAGAAGAGGTGTACCTACGTATCCGTCTCTCTAAACACAAGAGAAATTATCGACTCGGATAAACCGACAAATCAGCAAGGAACATTAATAAAATATAGCTACCTATCCTTAAAGGTACACAAACAAGATCAGGTAATCTAATTGAGAGAAACCAAGCCACGCCCACTGATAAAAATATAAAACCAGAGTCAAATACTAGCAGCAGCAGCAAGGTGCAGTCCTTTCGCCACACCTCTTCTCGGTATACACAGCAGACGTGCCCAAGCCGGAGAACAACTTTAACAAGTTGGCGCTCTATGCAGACGACACAGCTCTGCTGGCGAGATCAACAAGCCAAGCGCACGTCACCAGATACTTGCAGCAACAGGCAGGTAGAGTATAGACTAGAGGAATAGACCAACCTGTGGAAGATCAGTATAAACACTGACAAGTGTCAGGCAATACTGTTTACCCGGAGGATGGTACACCCGGAAGGAAACGTCATCTTCAACGGATAAGAGATTCCGTGGACCAACGAAGCTAGATACTTGGGGGGTCAACTTAGACAAAAGATTAACGTTCAGGTCCCACGTACGGCAGAGAATTGGAATTGCGAGATCTGCCCGACAAAACCTATTACCAAAAATAGATCCAAGAAGCAACATGGGATTGAAAGTGAAGCTGCTGATGATAATGATCATAATATTACCGATAATCCTGTAACTCTGCACTACCTGGGGCCAGTGCGCAGCGACATACAGAAGACAGATCCAGTCGTTTATGACGTGCGTGAGGGCCGCCGTAAACGCTCCAAGATATGTACCAAATAGGTACATATTCCGAGATCTAGACCTGAACAGAATTCGAGCGCACGACAATCCAGCGCTAAGCGATCTACATAACGCACTGAACAGGGATGACCCCAGATTCCTAGAGAGGGACAAACACAGGAGGCCAATGAAGCAGAACCAGAGACCACTCCGAGAGTCACCGTCAGGCAGCTCCGGTAATGATAAAAATTCCTTAACCAGACTCTCAATTCAACTCATTTTCAGATTCACTGAGAAACAGAAATGCTCGCGATAAAAAAAATCGTCTCCGGTTAGTTTTTGGGGAACCCATGCAAAAATTCAGTTAGGAAAGCCAAGATAAAAGTAAATAACAGATCAGAAAGCAAAAGCACCTAAAGGCTAACTTTCGACTAAAAGAGGTCAGATGTCAATCTTGCTGAAGTGCCCATCAGTAAGTTGAGGACCGCTTCAGAGGATGGGGGGTGGATGGACGAGATGGGATAGGGAACTCAACCCCGGAGGGGACATGGGTTATAGCATCGTAGTTACTGCGTTTGGAACAACGGGAACAATAATTCGAGCACCAACTCGGGCACTGCGACCGTTACCACATTGCCTTTGACATTGTAGATTAGATAGATGTCCTTACGAACCTCAATCCTTAAAAGAGAAATAAGGATTAGCGAGGTTCTAATTTTGTAACGTGCGATCCCTAGCATGTTACTGTAATATCGCTATATATCTTCAAGTATGTTATGTATATTCAAAAAAACGATACTCGGAATGTTTCGGTCTCTACTCTAACTTCATAATACCTCTTAAAGCTAGCTGTGGAATCCGATAGTCTTGAAATTCTGCCTATTTAATTATAAAAACAAACTCCCCAGAACTCTTCAGAAATAACGGAAAATAATTTAATAGGGACTTGAATCTACATTTCACACAATTAATGAATTTGTCAGTCTGATTCAGTAATTGACTATCTTGTACATTAGTTTAATTTAATTACATGATTTTATATATACCTAGTAATTATAATAATTTTATTATTCTGTAAGAAAATCAAAAAAGTACATTGTGCAGAATTAGTCATCATAGGGTTTTAAAATAAAACACAAAATAAGTAGATAGTTTACTAAGAGCAATGAATTTTTTTTATTATTAAAACATTTCCTGAACCTGAAATAAGTAATAGGTTTTTAGTAGAAAAGACCTGATTGTAATTTAGAAGCTGTGGATAGTACCACAGTTTGTCGGTTCAAACAGGAGCAAATTGAATAAACTGAGCCCTATTACATTGGGGGGATTGTAAGAGAGTGTATTTTTTCTAAATGGTACATGAAAGTCAATACACATAGTATTGATAGAATACACATTTTCATTTCTAACCAAACAGTTAAGGGTATAAATAATAATTACATAATTAGAATATATACAGGCATGGTAATAGTATTTTGAAAAGGCTTCGACAGCTTATATTTCTTGAGACTCCTGCTATACACCTTATAGTCTTTTTCTACGTGGCAAAAATATCTTTGCATGGGGTGGATGCTCTCCAGATATTATTCGACTTGAGCATGATAAGCATAATCAGATGTTTCTGGTCTAGAATATAACCAAGGTCTCTATAAAGTAATTCGTGGAATTCAGTTTTGATCATTGTTCCACGATGAGTTTTCCAACTGAGAGGTTCATCCAAGTATACACCAAAAAACTTCACCGTAGAACACGGAGGAGGAATTTTATCTTTGATTTTCAAGTTGAAACTGGGTATTTCTTTTTGTCTAGCATGAAATCTTAAGTGTGTTTTATGACTGTTTAAATGTAGGGAATTTTTCTTCATCCAGGTATTCAAATTTTAGAAGATAGAGTTACCTTTGGTTCTCTTTTACCTGATATAACCAGTGATGTGATATCAGTGATGTTAAAATGAGAAATGAAACTTTGTTTTTTTTACCACTTTTATCTGTAACTAACTTTATTGCAGTAGTTATAAATAAAAGTGGTAAAAAAACCATATAAAGTTCCATTTCTCAGTTTTTATCAGTGACATTGCCATTTTAATCGCTATTTATATTGCTCCTGATTTGCTTTCGTTCATTGTGAGATCCACATATAATTTGACTCACTGTGACTTTCTCCTAACGTTTTTTATTTATTGTGAATTCTGCTTAGTGTTTTTGATGATTTCTATATAGTGCCTCAGAAAATAAAGTTTGACTGCTTTATTGATAAGAGTTACAGTTTGTTCATCATCATTTAAACTTATCAAACAAAACTGAAAATGAAAAATGCTATATTTAAATTGAAATAATTTCATAAAGTTAATCAATGAGTACCTATAATGTTGTCATCATCTTCCTGAATAGTGGGAAGATATTTCCATTATCAGTCAAAGATGAAAATGTTAAATATCTAGAAATGAAACAATCGTTATTGAAAATTGTATATTCCAACATTTAAAAATATAAAAACTGTATATTTGATCATTGAAAATTATTTTAAACTACCTAATACAAATCCACTATTTATTGAATAGTTAGATTCATCTACTTACAATTACTTTTTGGTTGATACAAGGGTAAGGTGTAAATAATAATATTAATAAATTATAGTTGATCACAATCACATTTTCTTAATGAAACTAATGGCTAATACTAATTTGCAATCAAAACCCATTTGACAAAACTTCTCTTAGCTATACTATAAAAACTCAACATTCTTTCAACTTTAGCATTATCAAAATAATTGAGAAGCCAAAACTAACAGTGAAAGTTCCATTTTGCCATGATTGGCATTACTATCAATGAACCTTAGTATTAATAAAAAGGGTGACAGATCAACTAACAATATATTGTAATAAAGACTAGAAAAATTTCTTTAACAGAAACACAAAAAGCCGTTACAATATGAAAAATTCATAAAAATATACAAAAAAAGCAAATTCTAAATTTTGAATGACCTTTTGACAAATGTTTAAACTCTTCTTTTCTGTTGTATTTATAACAGGGAAACTGATATTCATCCCCAATAGTTTTTGGTTCATTAATATATCGGATCTCCTTTGAAATTACATAGTTTTGTCAAATAAGAGAAGTGTATAGTAAAAAATTCAATTGTTATCAAAATTTTGGCAGTACATAAAATTAATTTTCATTCCCTACTTTTGAGCAAGACTTTGAGATTCCAAGTAGTTTGTGAAAAGATACAGAAGTTTTGGAATGTAATTACTCCATAAGATATTTTTTAACGATCATGACCTAACAAATCTTCAACATAACATTTAATATGCATGTTGAAAAAAATTATCAAAAGTCACGGAATAATGAAAATAATGTTTCAACAGTTACAAATTACACAATATAAAGAAAACGAACATTGCAAAGTAAAAAGGCAATTTTCATTCTGTCTAAAATTGAAAGTCGCACAAAATCATTTCAGTCTGACTAGATAAAAAAGCTGCCTCATTTTACTTAATTTATGTGAACAAACATTTCAGGCCACTTTCTTGTACTTTCACATTATTTGCAAACAGTACCTCAAAGTATTCAACAGCTAAAGCTGCCAGTCTAATATTGAATTATAACATACAGCAAGTGAAGCAAGAATTAAAATATTCTAGTCAAGAGACAAATGAAGAACTAGCCCTTTAAAAACAATTTAAAAAAGCAGATCAAATTTTAATGTTTTACATAAACCAGGTTTTAGTTTTCATCTGTCTCTTGATCAAATATTTCTCATAAAAAATATTGAACATGACATACATCATCGAGCTCTAAAAAACAGCTTGAAGTGAAGTATTAATATAGACATAAACATACAATCACATTCTGTTTATCTAGAAGGAATGATACTAGTGGAGTCACAAATGGGTACAAAGCACAGGGAATTTAACTGAAAAAGATGTAAAATATTTGAATTGAGCAGTTGTGTTTATTAAAGTAAAAATTGAGAAAACTCAATGTTTGTGCAAGAATAATCACATAAAATAGCATGAAGATATTGTTAGTTATCTATCAAACAACTTCTTGTTGTACTGTCTTGTCAGATGCACCATACCAGAAGAAATTCATACTATATAATGTATTTTATCCACACAAAAAGCTTCTATAACAATATGATAAAAGAATGTTTTCAACAACAGCTTATTGAAAAATGGTTTAATCTTCTTGTTTGATGGGTCGTTTTATGCTGATTATGCCATTTGGATGTATCTACTGTTTAGCACGTACGACAGAATGGCCTTTAAAATTCCTAGCTATATGTTTCTGATAATTCCTAATATTTAGTTTTTTTATGTGTCATTGGTATAAACTACTATGGTTATTAACCTGGGTTCTGGGTAGGTTAATAACTCCTTATGCATCATTGCTATTTACAGTCCTCTGTCAGCCAAGTAACGTATCAGAATCAAGTTATTAACATAACCCATTCAGAACACGAGGCTGATGTCCATAATTGTCAACTCCGCCAACACTGCCCACTTTGAGAAAGACTACTTTAGCCTGATATTAAATCAACTGGTAACTGAAGCTACACTTATGTAAATTTGATAAAT
The DNA here is from genome assembly GCA_015342065.1 of Leptinotarsa undecemlineata. Taxonomy (NCBI): domain Eukaryota; kingdom Metazoa; phylum Arthropoda; class Insecta; order Coleoptera; family Chrysomelidae; genus Leptinotarsa; species Leptinotarsa undecemlineata. Next base: position 9,886 of record WOGP01002149.1, read on the forward strand.
TGGTTTTGTTTCACCGTACCGATGTAATAACTTTTCTCATTTCTCTAAAAACTGGCGTCCAAAACACTTTGATTGTAGTATTTTTTTTAGAATCATAAAGATATTCTGTACAGTCAGCTACCAAGTGGCCATATTGTTTTTCTGCCACCTCAACCGCCAGTGAACAAGAGAAGAGCAAGTAGAAAAATTGAACGCCTTCATTTTTAATGCATGCAATTTCTCATATCTGGGTGTTGTTTGACGTACAAGTAAATGTGTCTACCATTGGTTTAACAATCAAAATATGCAAAGGTGAAAAATATGGATCAAAAAATTAAAGTTAGGGCATATTTATTTTTGTGCTTCAGGTGTGTTGAAAATAAAAAAATATAGTGTCCCATTAAAAGAGAATTGATGCCATTTCTGGTAGAACGAAAACTAACAAAAAACTTGCACCTTGATTAATAAATTGTTTGCTCATTACTGTATATTTTTATACATATCAAATTTGAAAAAATCGCTTTGCTGACACTGGGTAAAAATTACTAGATGCAACTATTATAATAATTTTCATCGGCTATTTAAAATCCCCAAATCAAGTTTTGAACTTGGAAAATAACTCCTCTGATTTATTCACAGTAAAAACTACTGCTTTTATTTGGAACTGGCTTGAAGAAAATAATAGGTAAAATACCATGGTAAGTATTTGTTTCAACGCCTCAGTTTATGACAAACATTTCTTAGACTTACATATATTTCTATGCTGAACTTGGTGTTCTAGTCTACTTTCGGAGATATGACTATTCAAAAATAAAATCTACTCACTTGTGGTAATAAAAACTCTAAAAATTACCAAGTTTCTTTTGAATGTGTTTTTCAGTTTCATGAACAATTATGATGTAGTTTGCTGGAAAAGTAACAATACCAAAAATGAGTTCCTAAAATACAAGACTTTTTAGCACTATCAAAAAAATATTTATCAGTAAAATAATATCAATAAAAAAGTGCTGGTAAAACTGTTGGGCACTTAATGGTTGACAAAATTATTTTCAATCTAAAATATTTTCAAAACGTACAAAACAAGATATTGATGTTCGCTTCATTTGAAAAAATTAGAGTTTTCCGGGAAACTTTATATGAGGGATTTGAAAACAACACTCCATAAGAAGATATACATCAATAATTCAAAAACCAGTGAAGGAGTCCTCTTTTAATTTGCGAAGATTGCAAGTACTGAATAACCCTAAAGTGATGATCAAACGGGAACAATTCAAGCACAACTAGACAAGGTAAGTGAATTTAGTAATATTTAGTAAGTATTTAGAATACTTGGGAATAATTTTTTCGTTATTCAGACTGAAGTTATACTGTACACATAGTTAGTCACGAAATGAAAATTTTCAAATTGAAATACCTTTTCTTACATTCAGAAAATCAATCCAAGTTATTATTGAAGTATGGTTTAAATTCTAAATGTAATAATAAGATTAGTTTGTACCACATGAGTAACTTTGAGTTATTTTTGACAGAAAAATTATTTTCTTTGGACCCACTGTGCAAAATATTAAAATGAATGTGGAACAAAAATCCCCTATCAGCTACTGAGCTATGGAAGAAAGCATATTTACTCTAATATCGGTAAGAGTCTGAAAAATGGAATGAAAACTGGGTCTATTTACTGGTTTTTGGCCCCAGCACTGCTTCATAACTTCATATACTGGTGAAGGGCATCCGTCAGGACAACACAACAAGTTACCTTCCTTCAAATATTTTATCACCTCTTCATGTGTCATTCCATAGTATGGTTGGAGTGCAAATGAAAATATTTCCCAAAGACACACCCCAAATGCCCACACATCAGACTCTGGGGTATATTTATTGTACAGAATACTCTCCAAAGGCATCCACCGGACTGGTATTGCATCTCTATCACTACCCTTGTAGTAATCCTGCAAATATATTTTTTGTGATAGTCCAAAATCAGCTATCTTGACCACCATGTTATCACTTATCAGACAGTTTCTAGTTGCCAAGTCCCTGTGAACAAATTTTCTATCGGACAGATACACCATACCTGAAGCAATTTGTAGCGCAATATCAATTTTTTCCAAATGGGACAGTTGGTTGTCCTTATAAATTTCCTTGTTTGTAAATTCACCGTCTATAACACTACGCACTACATAGTTGCTGGGAGAACACTGTCGTAAAAATTCATTCAAGTCCCCCTTGCCCATAAACTCAAAGAGTAAACACATTGGTCTACCTATGGCACAAACCCCCAACAATTTCACTATATTAGGATGGTCAAACTCTGACAAAAGACATGCTTCCTTTTCAAAATCATCTTGCATATCGTCGGAAGCGTCATCCTTGAGCATTTTCACTGCAACAATAGTGAAGTCCTCTCCTGGTATTAAACCTGGAGCCCTTGCCTGGAAAACACTTCCAAAAGCACCTTGGCCCAGGTCTTTAATGTAAATTATGTCATTCCTGTTGAATTCTAGTTTCTCCAATTTAGGGTTCAAAGTTGCACCATGTCTGTGATATGCTACGTTACTAGGAAGTTTATCCAAATCTATATTGATTTCTGCTGTCTCTGGGGCATTATATCCCAAAAGATGTCTTTTATGTAAACGATGACAGAGCAATATCAACAATAAACAGACGAGAATGAGTAAGAGACCGACACTAGACATTATTATCAAAAATGTAGGAGATAAAAACTGATCCATAGCTATGTTTTTAGTATCGGCATCATCTACTGTGGAATTCAGACAGCGAGGAATATCGCAATGCTGCCACCTTATTTCGGGGTTCATAGTGAAACACCAAGGCCTCCTTTCTTCGCTTCCAGCATTTCTGCAATAATTTTCAGCACCGTCGAGTTCAGGAAATATTTCAGGGGGCGAATCGTGAGTGTGAGGAGTTTGCGATCTCCAATGTTGACAAGGGATACCTGATTTAGTGACGTTAACTTTACCTTGATAAAATCTACCTCGGCCTTTCACACAGTCATAGGTAATTTCATCGGCTTTCATTTCTGTTAGACCAGCATATGAACAAACTGTTGAATTTTTCACATAACGAGGCAAAATGGAACAGTCAGGTAAGCGAAAGTGGCCTCTGGATTCAATGTAAACGCCTTGCATTTTTTTATCTTCAATCAAAGCCCACTCCTTATAACAAAATAAGTTTTTTACAGCCACGCAGTCTTCGTAACAAAGGGGAAGTGGTTTGGATACATTACACTCTGGGAAAGAGTACACACACAAAAGTTTTTCAGCAGCAGATCGACAGGGTTCTTCCAAAGTAACTATTAGTTCTTCCCATAATCCTTTCGTGATTAACTCGTTTTCCTGACCACCACTATTGTTATACCATACTAGTTTTGTATTGAAAACGTAACTTTTACATATATCTCCATGATAAAAACCACAATAACCTTCTGGGGAAGATTTGATCATATCAATTAAAAATATAAAAATTATGTAAAACATCTTGATATTATATCTCATTTAGCTTTTCTTCAGGAAAGTGCATAATATACATTTATTAATTTCTAATGATAAATACATATCCACAACATATCAATCTCTAACATTTACGAATTTGACAGGAATCAGGAATAAAATGACAAATGACGATATTTTGTTTCTCCAACTGACAACTGCGGAACTGAGAGCCACAAAATGTCAATTGTCATCAGCGTTGTTGTCAGACCATTAACATTTAATAAAGGCAGCCGACTTTTAGGGGACCTTGAAAAATCAACAAGTACGTTACTCTCAATAAAGCTGGTATACTGTTTGAATATGTTTAAAACCTGTTAAGAATCTGTTTTTCCGTTAACCAGCTGTCGTACCCATACAACCGACAACTCTCAAAAGTCAAAACTTGTGCGAGCTAATGAATAACGAGGTCTTACCTTTCAACATGTAATTCTTAACTCAGGTTGGATGATAGGAAGTGAAAATCAATCATCTGGCCTTGCGGTTCGAATCACCGGTTCACACAGCGGTCGATTGAGTGAGTGAAGCAAAACACCTACGTCAACCCAACCTGCTACCGTCCCACCAAATGAAACTTTTGATTTGCTTAAATACATAATTGAAAATGCCAAATTTTCAGACTTGCTAAAAAAAAACGTAACCATGGCGGTATCTGGTGGACAAATAGATCAATACTTACCTTAGTTAAAAATTTTCACAGAGAGGATTAATCAGTTGTCAAAATTCAAGTATCGGATACTTTCTGAGTATTTAGTATTTTGTTTATATAATATTCAAGTCTAGTGCACGTGAAATTGATATTATTCGTCCTTTGTTCATCCTAAAGTCAACGCATTGATAATTGACGTTATTGAGAATTATACTGTAGTATAGACAAAAAACAGTGAATTGAGATTTCACATATTTCCTTTATCATAGGATGAACAATATCAACTTTATACCTGCACCGAATATAGTTACTGTAAGACTAAAACTAATAAAATAATTTTATTAAGCGCGATAAAATTCAAAGTTTTCCAGTTATAATTTCAGGAATTAGTAATTACATGTCTTCTTATTGATATTATATGTTAAATATTAGTGTTGTGAATTATGAAATGCCTTTCTTACATAAATTTGTTCATTTAATTATGGTTGTAATCGGGTATTTCTGAATGTTCGTAAGATAACCACGAGTGACATAAGAGCTTAGGAAAGTTATTTGAATTCAAGTTCAAATCGTGATCAATTCATATATTATTTTCAAATTTGGATATTTCGAATGAAGAACAAAGAGTTTATGGAAATTTCTCTCACTCAGTGTCACTATTTTATTTGGAATTCCAGAAATCGACGGCTTTCTGACCCGAATAGAAATAGTGACACTGAAAACCTTGGCTGCGAAAGCCTAAACCATTTTATCATTTATCTCACTGTTTGATATATCAGAATACCAAATCAAGGACAAATAAAAATAATTGTTGTCAGATGAAACCCACATAAATATACAGTTTAAAAGAACCAAGAAAGTGAAGTATTCAGAATATAAGTCAATATTAATATATACTGGTTAGACTTATGTTTCTCCTTTGAGAAAATTTACATCGACTTTCATGAAGCATGGATTGCGTGAATTTTAAAGGGGTTAAGATGATCAATATTCACTTAGTGAAAATAATTTATATTCATCATAATGATATATCGCAGCTCAGATAAAAACAAGCACAGGAAAAGATTCACTTCATTGAATAAATTAAAAAATTATTCGATGTATTGAAAACTGGAATCCATTAGAACTTCTGAATTTATGAAAACTTACAAATTATTCAGTAAATGTATCAATCAGCTATTTGTGAAGTGATCGTGTTTAGTAGCTTAATAATTATCAAAAAGAATAATACTGTAAGACATCGCGCCAAGTGTTAGCTGTGGATGTTAATTGTCGGTTTATCAGCTTTTGCTACATCTAATATGAAACTATTGTAAATTATATGTAATACGTTTGCAATAAATAAACACACTGGGTTTTTACATAATGTAAATTACATTGGGTCAACTGGCAAGCTTGCCCAGGTAGAAAGCTGTCTCTAGACAAGTATTTAGTTAGGTATTTATGACGTGATACTAATCGAGGTTTTTTTAGAATTCGGTCTCTTTCAGTTTTCTGAAACGAATCCTATGAAAAATAATTATACAGAAATACTAACCTGTGACTTTCACACAGGCGAAAGAGACGGGTTAGGACCATTTTGATAAACTAGCGCTAACGCCGAACTAAAATTACCACTAGAAAACTGTAACCTTTCTTGTAAAACAATACCATGTGTAAGTCTGAATTCTACGGGGTGCGTGAAACTATTTGTCTTAATTTTGTCCAAAGCAATTATGTGAAAGTTGAAACGCATGTACTTAAATTCCACTACATCTTTCTAGAATATTAACAGTATGAGCATAAGTAACTGAAATTTTCAAAAATGTACGGAATCTCTAATCTACTCGATGCATTCCGAATAAAAATAATGAGCACTGTGGTTTAATATCATTAGGGATTATCCTGAACTCCATCTCAAAATTCCATATGACCTGAATTTTCGGTTATTACCTTTTATATTATCTGACAAAAAACATATTTTGCTTCCCCCATATTTTCGTGTGTTTTATTGACCCAGTGTTGCCAATGTGTCCTAGGTACTCTTCTTTCATTTGTGTTTCTCAGTGTTGACTACCAGAGACATATTGAAATAAACGGTGCAAATGAAGTGTCAATTAGCTGCATAACTTCTACCCCAAAAATTATGTCTTTGGTATCCAACTGGCATTAGTATAATAACTAGAATTACTTAGGAGTACAAAAAAAACAACAGAAATAATAATAGCTGTATTAAAAATGTTATTGTATTTCAGGTGATATGTGGTATTCTCGTAAAGGTGTGTTGTAACCCTGGGTTCGATAACCATTGGATGGATTATATGAACCGGTAAATTCACTCAAAAGGAGAAATTCCTTAAAACGGTACATAGTACTTTCATTTGGCAACAACGCAGATACTAACCTTACTTTTAAATCTCATAAATTCAAATTTGAATTTCAAAAATTATAAAGAGGAATTTTGAAATTACAATAAAATTTTGACGCAAGTCAAGTAGAAGAAAACGTTCAGTTCACTGTCCTCTCTTTTAATGAAATGTTGTTTTGTGCGGAAATAACGGACATTCGAATAATTTATAATGTTCTCAGGTCAATTGCAATTAAAGATGTAAGTTTGTCAATAATTTTAATGAATATTAAGTTTGAATCTACCTTTTCAGTATGTTATTTTAAGGCCATTGGCGGAAGGTCTGAAAGTAACATTGGATGAGATGAAATGTGTTGAAACTTCAACATATATACCTTGTGATATGTTTTCCTTTTATCATGTGGACAGCACTGAGGACATAATTTTCAAAATAAATTTCAAAACATTGGTGGATATTCTGAATATTTTCGGGGATGATGGAAACCCAAACGTAAAGCTATCCTATAAGTCAGTAGGATCACCACTATGTATAGTGTAAGAATTTTTGGGCTCAAAGTTGTATTACTGAATGATACATTACCTTTTTTGTTGACCTTTTCCCTTCCACGTTCTAAATAGATAAAAACAGTAATATAGAATTTTTTAGAAGGTGTACAAAAGGAAAATTTCTAGCTCATCCCAATAAGTTTGTGCATAAATTCGATACTTTTTTCATTAAGAAAAATGTGTTGTTGACCATTGAAAAGAGCTGATAATTTCATAGATAGTATCTTAATTTTTTACATTGCTAAAATATACTTGTTTGTATGTTCAGAATTGAAAAGTTAACTATATCTTAGTTTTTGGGAAAGAAAGTTTTTGGCTTTCTACTACTCCATCTTGATACAAAAAAAGAGGATAAGGGAATCTTCCAAAGAAAGGAAGGAAGTAATCAAT
>WOGP01002150.1:0-17302 GCA_015342065.1 Leptinotarsa undecemlineata
AAACTACATTTTAATAGAAATAAATCCTTCAGTTTGATGCTCGACTTCCTAACATTATCATCAATCCACAATTTATTGGAATTTTTTGAACCATAATACCTTCTGAGCGGAAAACAGATGTTGATGTGATAAACAAAAATGTCGTTGAAAGTATTATATGAGTCTTCGATATTGGAAAAATGGTACAAGTTATTCCAAGACTCCCTCTCTAATGATTGAATGAATCTATTTACGTTATGTATACTTTATTGTAAAAGTTTGAAAATGTCCGTATAGGACGAAACTGCAGTAACGTTAGTTACAAACTCAAACTTTATTGTATTAGTTTGAAAATGTCCTTATAGCACGAAACTGCAGTAACGTTAGTTACAAATAAAAGTTGTAAAAAACATAGAAATCTTCATTTCTCTTTTCATCTTGATATATTACTGATCATAATTGGTTTTTTAGAATGTTTTCTTCAATATAAAGCACCCTTATAGCTTTGGCTGAAATAGAAGCTGGGTAGATCTCCCTATAACAATGATTTTTAAGGTCATCTGAAAATTGTAACTTGGATCGTACAATATTTTGAGGGGGTTTCTCATCAATGACATAAAAGTCATAAGATAATAGTAGCTTTCCTGAAGGACACACTGAATACATGATTTTCATAGGTAAATTTTCAACATCTTATATCACATTAAATTTTTTTTCAAGAGGCAGTTCAACGTCTGATTCTGAAGCTTTCTATAGGTGAAAGAATTTTGGAAATCAAATCAGTAATTTTTAAATGTATCCATTACATTAAATCATCACGTTCTCAAGACGTTCTCAATAAAATATTCATTAATCTAGTGTGTGAAAACATTTTCAAATGCATTTCTTACAGAAGAAGAATTTAAATATACATAAAATACTGTGAAAATCTGTTCAAAAACTGTTTTTTCGTTAACAAAGTTAAGAGTTAACGAAATTTCGCCTGTTAACGTGCGATTCCTAACATTGAATATAACGACGCACTCATGTTTGCCAACCGAAAAAGCCTTCAAAAATAACTACAAGGGGCTCTAAAACTGCATCTCACTCGCACCCCATGTTATTTGTCAAAAACTGGGTGAATATATGTACGGACAGTCATTGGAAACTTCTTTTCAAGACCATAGTGAAATAAATTCAGTGGAAAAATTTACATTTCATTGAAAAATTAAATGGAATCACAGAAGCATTATTTTAAACTCATTCAAGTCAGCAACGAATGAAAATTAAATTCAGAAAGTTTTGTTTTCAATGAAATTCAAAATGAAAATTCACATATTTATCGCACTGACAGATACTACTACAACATATGGTTTCTCCTAAATTGATGCAACACTCTCGTTTTCAGAAAGTATAACAACTAAATTCCTCATATTGTGGTTATTTAGTTCATGTATATGAACACCTTTTCCAACAATTCACCCAGAAATATCGATCCCATTATTTTCCAGCCCTAATCTATAAATTCTTTGATATTGATTTCTATACGAGGTACGTGAATCACTGAAAGGAAATTATCGTATGTTTATGGGATAATTAATGATTTTTCCTAATTAGTATCGTGCATGATTGGCATTAGGTCGAGATTAGCTCACGATAGTTGCGTTGAAAATAGGAAATCGTTCTTAAAGTCCACCTTTTTCGAAGTCATGCGATACGACGATCCGTCAAAGACTTCGTTTAATGTTTGACGATTTTCCTGACAATTATCAAGACTGAACATCAGATAATGACGTATTATAGATAATTATATATCAATCAATATTTGAAAATTGTGGGGTATACAGTATGTTCTGAACGACCTCGATAGCAAAAGTAAAATAAGGGTTACTTAATAAGAGTCGGAAATAAATATGTAAAAGCTATTTTCCAATTTGTTGGCTGTGGTGTGCAGGTTTCATGTATTACTGCGGTAGATAATGCCAAACGTGATGAGGCTGTCCCAACAGAATTTGAACAGGTAGCCACATTCAATTTATGTCAAATCCTTCTTCCTTTCGATTGAAATTATTTCTCTGCTTTTGAATTTCCATCGCTTTCCTTCATACTCACGGATAGTGATTCCGAGTTTTGTCAAGTATTTGTATTTCTTTGAACGAAATAAGCTCAGCGCCTTCTTTGAGTAGATGTTGAGTTACTGCTGATTTGCTGGTTTGCCCTATGCGACAGTTACTCTAAAATATGACAAAACTGACCGATACTTGACGAAAATAATTTCTAGTGTTTTCAAAAAACACACTTCAATGTAAGATTTCCGCTTGGAAGTTTAACAAACCGCTGTTTGGTAAACACGTGTTTCGCTATACAATGGCATCTTCGGGCATCACAAGTATTGTGACGCCTGAGTATTGTGAAGCCTGATGATGCTTATGTATATCGAAACACGTGTAGCTGTTTAGTAAACTTCTAATGGAAATCTTACATTGAAGTGTGTTTTTTGAATACGTGACAATTACGATTATGTTCTTTTTCGGGTACTTACACTTATTTTTGTGGTTCCATTGTAAACTCTACATGTACTGTGTGATAGGGTACAGCCTATTTAAGGAAAATCGGCATTTTACAATACATTGACAGAAAAAAAGGGTGGGTCTGGAGACACCCGACAAAAGTGATAACTTAAACTAGTCTAAGTTGAACTATTTTATATCGAAATTGTTTGACTTGGGCAAAGCTCAATTCATTACTTAAATTTTATGTATATTGATATGATAATGTAAGGAAATGTTATTTATTAATGAAAAATTTTGTTGATTATTTCGTGTATGTACATATTTTATAGCCACCATAAGCCAATTCTTACTTTTGTAGGATTAGAATGTCTTGTGAATTTTTATCAATACTTAATATTGATATAAATTTATATGATTTTCAAATCAACAAAAATGCTAAATACACATTAACATAACACATACATTTTTTTAAAATTTTGCAACAAATTTTCAACCTTCCTATAGCACGGTTTTATTTTCTATTAATAACATTCTATTTATGAGATTATCGTTGATGATCTCATAAAACAGCAGATGACTCTGATCACACTTGCACTATATTTGTTCTCTTCTGTTCTATATTTTCAACATAGACATATAAACGCACCATTTTCAAACTGAATCACAGTATCATTTATTTTGTCAGTCAGTGTCATTTATTTTGTTGTTTCTCACACATAGCTTTTGCCAGTATTTTATAATTTCAAATGAAATAACGATTTTATTTTGTGAATTTAAATGATCGTCCTTATATCAGTGAGGAGTTGAAATTTTTTAATGTGGTGACAAGTTATTGACAAATTTCAACTGTATGAATGTAACATTTTTCTCGACACTGACAGTAAGTTGAGCCTCTTTGTAACAAATTTATAATATTGTATTATCATCATTTTTTGTAGCTCTTGATACTGATAATGTACCTACATACACAAAATTAGTATCATCATTTTCAGGCCACGTTTTACATAATAAAATAATATTACGTTCTTACTTGTTCGATTTTTATAATATCCACAACAGTATATATTTCTATCGCACACTGAACACTGATCGTCTCTCCGACAGGGGAAGAGGAGGAGGAGAACCTGTCTTTCGCTGACGTATGCGTGAGAGAAATGAAAGCCAAAGTGGTGCCGTTATGCGTTGGGTAACGAACCGGTTTACTCTCCCATAAGAAGTTTTCACTTTGAAAATGGGATCTCATCAATTAGAACTAATCCAGTATATATCGTCGTGATGATGATTTAGGACATGAATGTTTGCCATCATCAGAATCTAAGGAATGATATAAGTAAGTGAGTTTTTTACATCCAACTCAGACTGCTATTTTCGAAAAAAATTAGGAATGATTTCCTTGACTATAATTCGGAATATGAATCTCCAAACCTTTTAAAAAACTGAGGACAAAAGCACTCATCGAGAACAAGGAATATAACTTCAATAAGTTTCTTTATTGGTAGGGGTGGAATTTCAAATTAATTGAAAAATTCGAAGTGATAAAAGGAATCTGTAAACAAGGGGTCTTCTGGATCAAACAACCAATATTTTAATTAAGCCAATTCTACCGTTTCTTACCGGAAATCTTTACGGTCTTCTTTGTGATCACTTTTTGGTTTTGTGGTTTTCATCCAAGAGATCTGAAGTATTGTTAATCAGGTGATTTCATCGCGGTTTCGTTTTCTAAGTTCATTAAACAACTTCAGAGCAGTAGCTTTCAACTATTCTGAATTTGCATCTGAAGACTGTATCGAGGAGAGATACATACGTACTACCAAAAAATATTCATTTCTCCTAACTACCTACACCATAGGTTATGGTAAATGTCTGACAAAAAAAACAACTACTTTTCCGTCTAATATCACGCTGGATATTGAATGATATCTGACAGATGTTAGTGCAAGATATCTCACAGCGGTTAGTCTCGCAGAAGTTTCTCGTTCATCCAGCAGCAGGATAATGTTTGAAATCATTCGAGTAGATCACCTAGAGAACGGTTTGGAGGTATTGCCCCGCGGCTCAATTGCATGTATAAAACCTTCGTCTAAGAGAAAGATTGTTAAATCGTTACAGCTCCATCTTGTGAACAAAGCCCCAAGCAGGGAAGAAACATCCCATTTACCAAGACTCTAACAGAAATCAAACCGTGTCTGAAGACTTTATTCGGGGGGAGATACATACGTATAAGAAAATTAATGTTTCAAAATGGAATCTCAAAATATTCATCTCTCCCAATTATCTACACTTCAGGCTCTGGTGAGAGTTTCCCAGAAAACAACTACTTTTTCGGCCAATTCCACGCTGGATATTTAATTTTATCCGACAGACATTCATGCAAGATACCTCACAGTGGTTAGTTTCACAGATGTTTCTTGATTATACAGTAATAGAATAATGCTGAAATTCGAGTAGATCACCAATAGAATGGTTTCGATGTATTACCTGTCATCAAGAAAATATCCTGTCCAAACAGCAAAGTACTTGGGACTCGAGTATTTTTTCAAATTCATTTCTTTCATTACGAAATATTCCTGGGTTAATTAGGTTTCCTATACACGAGTTCCTAAATGAACTGCATTTGTCTACAGATGTCACATATCTACACAAGTGTCATGTCAGGTGATGTATGAGGCGTTTCCAAGGGACCATGTTCGCCTATCAAATGGTTAGGATGATTCACATATAGACACTTTTGAATCAGCCTTCCATAAGTTGAAGACTCATTTGGTTTTGTCCAGTTTCCTAATCGGTTGATAGACAGACATGGTCCTTCAAATACCTCAGTGGATCACCTTTTTTTCACCTCTTGATATTCTTTGGAGAAAGTGTGACATCAGTAATGTACAATATACAATCACAGTTTATTTTATCTTATTCAAAAAACAGTAAACAAATTTTCACTAAACAATTTTATAAAAAGCCATTGTATGGCAAAACACTTGTGTTTTTCTGAAACTGTTTAGGGAAAGTCCCACAATACAGTGTTTTTGAATAAGTTAGTTACGGATTTTCATCAAGTATCGGTCAATTCCATCACATAGTTCATTTTAGAATTCGTAGATAGAAAGAGAGTTGTTTGCAACGAAATTACTGCAGGAACATTTCTAAATGTAGGTTAGGTTAGATCCAAAGTGAGTGGGTCTATTCGACCCTCCACCGCAACCCGCAAGGGTTTATTGTGACTCACACCTATTTACACTCGACCAAATGAACCCAGCTTCTCAACGAAGCAGATTAGTTCGTATGATGAGTCGTCTGTCTGGTCTGGTTCGGCTCTGCCGAACTCTAAAAACCTGATTCGGTACCCAGAGGGGCAGGCAAAAAGTATGTGCTCTGATGTTTCCTCATTTTGCAAACAAAGGCGACACACACTGTCTTTCGACAGTCCAAGTCTCTGCATATGATGCTTCAAATAACAATGACCTGTAAGTAGGCATGTTAGACATCGTAGTTCGTAATGTAAGAAACACATTTATTGAAATGAACTGAAGTTATGAATGCATTTTCTATAGAAATTTCTATATTTATCGTTTGTTTAGATCCCCCTTGCAAGTGAGTGATGCAACAGTGATGCTTTTTTCACCGGAAATTATGAAAAGTATGCCTTTTCACATGAACTTTGTCCGACCTTGATATCTTGTTCCGTTCAAAAGTTGATTTCCAAATGTAAAATGAATCATTAATCTTTGAAAGCTGACAGCGATGAAAACCCACTTTCATCGTCACCGTTCTAAAATACGAACTCCCAACAGAAAATATGATACAGAGTGTACTATTTTGTTGATAATAATTCCGCTGAAATGTCATAAACAATAGCAAACAACAGCTTAACTGTAGTTCCACATATAACGTACGTTGCGATATCCTGTGATAAACGGAGATAACTGAAAAGTGATGGCCAACGATTCCATCAAGTAATAACTAATATACATTGCAGTTTGAGAGCGATATACAGAGAGATAAACTGTTCGGGTGATGTTATAATAGTAGAATCTCACGCGAGCGATAAGGCCGTTTGCGGAGATATACCGATTTGCGAAAGCCTTTGATGCATTACTCACAGATTTATCGTAATATTAAACCTAATGTGCATGGTGGAAATTATATTTTCGAGACTGTGAATGGTATCGAAAAACGATGTAAGGAACTGATTGGAAAAGCTGCATTCCGTGGAACGAACAACAGATTGTAAATTTTTTCTCTCAGATTTATTTTATAAACGTATTCACTCCAAGGTACGTGAGTCATATATTATAAGTCCTGAGAAAAATAGCACAGTGAGGAAAAATACTCATGTTGAAATCGTTCTCAGTTCTCAATGAAATATGTCTGAGAAAAATGGCCCTTTTATTGAATTCAATAAATAAAACAATCGCAGAACATTCACAGCATGATTCAATTTACTGGACTATAATTTAGAAAAGGAAATTTAGAAACTCTGCAAGCATCAATATCAGTAATGTATTACACAATGATCTTCAATTTGTTTACACTGAACATTTCTATATATAAATTATTACTTGTTTTTTACCACTGAAAGTTTTCTTGATTTCCTGAAGAAACCAACTTGATTAATGAAACGTGCATAAAATAGAGTAGACTAAGTGCTTGTTTTGGAATCATTACCAATTATTTCAATTCAGCTTAATTGAACGAAGTAAAAAAGGAGAAAGTATGTGAATTTATTAAAGTGAAACAAACATTTTTGGGAAATTATTCCCCACCTTGGTTATTGTATGTACCAACTAAAACTCATACATTTTTGAGAGGCATCAAATAACCCCACAAAATGTAGCAAGGGTTTACTGTCTATCGGTAGCAGAAAGTCCATAGATGTTTTGTGGAACTTCAATATTTTTGGGTAAGAAAGTTTTTGGCTTTCTACTATTCCATCTTTGTACAAAAAAATGAGGGAATCTTCCAGAGAAAGAAATAAAGTAATCCATTTCAAAAGGAGTTACTTTATACAAAGATGTGTATGTCATGCAAAGAAGCAACTTTCAGACACAAACTGGAAGAGAAAGCCCTACAGAAACTGCTGTTTCCATGTAAACATTGACTTACAACAACAAAAATTCTTTCGAAACATATACTTTTATATGAACACTGAATAAAACCGAAAACACTTTTCTCTACGCAGTTTGTATTCTAAACATTTGTTATGGAATTGAATCATTCATAGAATTCATACACAATATAATAAATGATAGGTGAAAATTTCACTTACATGGAACACTGTCATCCTTACTGATAGACATCAATGTTTCGCCATAAGACACTTTCCATGGGGCTCTTCAGTATCAATATGGATAACTTTATGAAAAAAAACATAAAATTCTTTGTTTCGAAATAATTTTTCTTTCGTGTAATTCAATGTTTATATAACAGTAGCTGTTTCTGGAGGGCTCTTTCTTCAGTTTGTGTCTGAAAGTTACTTCTTTACATGATCTATACGTCCATGTATAGAGTTACTTGTTATAAAATTGATTACTTCCTTCCTTTCTTTGGAAGAATCCCTAATTTTTTTGTAACAAGATGGGGTAGTAGAAAGCCAAAATACTTTCTTTTCCAAGAATTGGTCACTCCTAAAAATATGACTGTTTCAATTCATACAATATTTTATTCAGAATACTAATTAATCAAACACTTAACAATTAGGTCATTACAAATAATGTGTTTACAGATCCATCCATTCAGTTATCTTTGAAAATTTGTTTTGTATAAAACATTGTATACCCATACATTGTATGTATATCCGCCATAAAATGAGAACTGATATCGAACAAATTAAAAACAGTACCAACATGATCGTGCAGGAAAACAAGGAATCAAAGAGATTGGCGGCCTAGAAGAGCAGTGATGTATATGGAAAAACAGCGAAGTCGTACCGATGTTATTCCTTAATTGAATAAATCACGTCCTAATGAAAAATCAAATGTGATCGTAGTAGCTAAAATTGATAAAGCGATGGGCTTACTTTAAATGATTTACGTCCAGTCATATTCAATAAAACATTACCCTTGGGAAACAAGAGATACTCACTAAAATAAACATCTGAACGAAACTCCGTACGCAATCTCGGAAAATGTCTCAACTGTATTGATGGCAACTAGAAAGAACATTCCATTTTCAATGAAGGCAAGAAAAGTGTATGAAGGTGCCTTCTTGACACGTTACTCGATAATCATAAAAAACCAAAACATGAGTCCACAAGAAATGTCTCTATTGACAGAGTTTTCAGCTGCATCAAGTAAACAAACTGAAATCTCAGGACACCCTTCCCTCTAAGGATCAAGAAACCGTAGGAGTTCTTATAAGCACCATATATCACTATTTCTTCACTCAGTACATATAAACTTCCAGCCCCTTCGAAACGGGCGAGTTGCCTGTCCTTGTTCATCTTTCACTGCCTGAACCACTGTGCATGCTGTGCGAGTGCATTGGCTTGGGATGTAGGGGTTGAGCAAACCGGCCATCGGATGCCAGCTTCCACGTAGCCCCGTGAATACGGGAATGACAGAATCAGTTGTGGTTCTGTTATTCCCTAACTGAATAGCATTCCAACGATGGCTTGATCCTAAGGTGTGTGTATTTGTGCCGAGAGGATGAATGACAGTGAGCCTACCAGCTGTCTCAATGGAACCTTCGAGATACCAGGCGCCCTCTCGACGTAGCATCGCCTTTTCACAGTATTGCGGGGCCCTAGCTACTCGTGAGACTTTCATAGACAGAGTAAACTTAAAAAAACTTTTTGAAGCTCAGTCTACAGAGGAGATGGATGTCGAGCTTGCGACACCAACTGACCTCCCTGTAAATTTAGATCAGGAGCGAACAAAAAAAAGGTTTGGTGGTGCAGCCAGGAAACTACTTTGTCGTCTCCTCAAGAGCGGGGTACCTTATGAAACCGCCTTGCATCAAATTCTTGAGCGGCGTGTGTCTCAGTTGCATCCGCATGACCAGGTAAGCAAACGTTTGCGCTCAAGTGATTCACCAAAACCACAGGCAAAAAAGCCCTGCCCGGTTGAATCTAAAGCATCGTCGGGTGTACATGACGTGCAAATAAAACCCTCATATGGGAATATCAAGGCGGCAATCTTGCACATTGACTATCCGAGCATCCGACTATCGGATGAAAGAGCATATACTTTGTACCTGCCCCACTGGGGATCAAATCAGGTTTTTAGAGTTTGGCATCTGAACTGAAAGATCACACACCATACAAACTAATCGGATTCGTTAAGAAGCTGAGTTTATTTGGTCGAATGTGAATAGGTGTGAGCCACAATACACATTTGCGGGTTGTGGTGGAGGGTCGAATAGACTCACTCACTTCGGACCTAACCTAACCTATCCCTTCGAAATGAAATTTATAAGATTCAAATCTAGCCGAATGATCAAGATTAATTTAATGAACAAATAGTTATTATTGTTTTAGTCAGTTTCTGGGTTTTGCCTTGGTCTCCTTCAGTTAGAATCTCCAAACATGGCGTGATCGAAGTAGACTTCTTGATGTATCAATTGAAATGGAGCTCTCATTTCTGCCATCTCATTCATAGTGCTGATTTTCCGCGCATTTTCTATAATGGGGCCTTTCAATACTGTGTGCCAGATCTTTGGTAGATATGTTCTCTCTTCCTTTCTATTGAAGTTCTCTAGGTATTTGTGTTATTTCTAAGGCTTCTAAAAACGCACTATAAATTACGTGGCTGAAATGAGAGCTTTACTTTAAGTTTATACGTCAAGAAGAGTGCTTCGACCACGCCATTGAAGATGACTGCCGCAGTTGCAGTTGAAACGTTTGGAGATTATAACCAAAGAAGACCACGGCAAAACCATGGAACCAACGAAAACATTGACGCCAGTCGTGAAAACCTATATACTTATAAATAGATATAAGCTGTTTTTCTGATCATTGTTTACACGAGAATGAAGAGTCTAATTTTGAATTACCTGCTCAAAACCAATTTTTTTTTCATAGTAAATAGTGTTGCAGTGAGCGCTCTGGTAGAGAAAATTATTCAGTTGGAGAAAATTCCCAATGAGTAGTTTCTCTCAGAGGTGCCTGAAAGATCAAAAAAATTTTTCAACGCTGATCTTAGTTCGCGTAATATCAGCCTTCATAGAATTATCAGGAAGTGAATTTAACAAAAAACCTTTACAAGGCAAATGATCGGGAAGAAATGACGAGGAACTCAAATCGGTGAAACATAGAGTTCCAACCGACATATAGTTAAATTTGTAATATTGATCAAGCTATAATTACACGTCTGAGAATTGATTATACTGAACTGACTAATATTTGTATGCTCAATGAAAATATTATATATAGATGTGAATTATGCGGAAACAGACCAACAGTGTAGCAGTAAATCATACACTTGAAAGTTGCCCCCAATAAGAAAAAAAGAGGAGTCGAATATTATCAATGATTATAAATTATATGGAGGGAAGATTTGAAAGAATTGAGAATATATGATAGAATTCGAATGAAATATATCTTTGATGAAGAAATTAATGATCAAATGACCCAGCAGAAGAAGCTACTAACTCCATTTTTGAGATGAAAACGGTTCTCTCATTCCTTCTTCAACAGGACATGATTTCTGAAACTTGGCAATACGTCGAAGACTTCACACATGAATAGGTCCATCTTCTTGTTGATTATAAAATAGTTGTCAGCGGATATGTTTTTCATATTCTATAAAAAAACTTTGACTTATATTCCCTTCTTCGTCTGAAAACTTCATACTGAAAAGAACGCACAAAGAACTCTCGATAACTTTAATATTTAAATGAAATGTCAGTCGCTATAAATGTATAGTGCCATTCTACTTTAGCGGGATGTCACTTACGTTATACCTTTCTTTCAATATTATATGCGTTTAAATATTCTTACATCTCGCGAATACACGTGACTCTGCCTTCCATATCTTTGAAAGTATTGAATAATTCTGGGACACGAGACGCTTCTGACTCTAAAAATCGTTTTGTTTTATTCATAGGCGAGTCGATTTTTCTTGTAGCTGCCATAAAGTCGAAGATAAATTCGGTTTAACCGCGCATTTGAATTTCGCGGAACGGTAAATGGGCTCCGTTCCTACTCCCTGGGCTTCTATACTCATTTCGTAATACACTTCCATTAAGTTATTGTTATCCCTGCCTGGAAATATTTCTGTACAGCCGCGGTTTTTACACAAAGTACCAAAAAGTTGCATGAAAGTACATTAACCCTTTCCGAAGGCCCGTGATGATTAGATTTCAGTGAGGGGGATTGCTCAGGAAGAACTGTCCATGTGTCAACATTTCAAAATATAAAATCTACTCTGTATCAAACTCTGAAGTAGATTGAATACGAAGGATACTGTTTTGATTACAATTTTCATGTATACTAATATAAATGTAAGTTTGTCAGGGTGGATGTGTGTGTGTATGTATGTTTGTGTTTCTTTCACGCCTAAACGACTGAACCAATTTATATGAAACTTTACATAAATACAACTTATTCATCAGAATAACATACAGACTACAATTTACAAAGATTTTGTGTAATTTTGATCATAATATAACGATGAGTATTAAGTAAGTCGGAAAAAGTCTTGCTCCCTGAGAGCTTTCTTGGCGTGCGCTGTCTATACCTTTGGAGTTACATGCAGATAATGTACCCTAGTTGTTAATAAAAAACCGCCTTAGCATATATCTACCTGTTATGTAGTAGCCACTATATGCAAAATACTGAACAATGGAAACAATTAAATTTGATAGTTTTTTTTTGCAATGCACATTTTAGAATGTCTGTCCGATTCTTATAAAAATTGATACAGTTGTCGTTTAAGTATGTACTATAGATGAACTTTGACTTTTACCCTGAGTAATTTGGACGAATCGTTTACATGTTATCAGGATAAGATTTATTTGACGCAACGCAGTAAGCTAGTACGCGTCGCGTCTACTGCAAGACGACTGGGGACGATGCGTGGGGTTAGAGAGGCGGTCTGAGCAATGAAGCGCCACCGCCGAAACCACAATTCGAACGCGGGCATACGTGTGAGGGCTGACGTCGTTGAGGGTTGTGTTGGTTTGGCGAATTTTCTTATAGGTAACATAACTTGATTCTCGAAGCTATTCATTACTTAGTGCAGTTGGCACTGTATTTTTAACGTTGCTGTTGTTGCCGCTCTTATTTTAACTGAAGAAGATACTGAACCTAGAATCTTGAAATATGCAGGTAGGTTATTTGTATAGCGTAGATGAGAATCAAGAAATAGGATCAGGAATTTCCACCTCCAAGGGTGAATTTGGTCAGTTTTGAATTTGAAAACCTGAAATTTTTGGTTTAAATAAAGAAAATGTAACTATCTCTCTAAAATGGTCTGTCACAAAACTTAATGTGACAAACCAAATTCTACTCGGGCGAAGCCGCGGGCAACAACAAGTAGTTCAATATAAACTTCTTTCAAATACTTCGAAATTGATATTACTGATTCAATTTTAACTTATTGTCATTCGAAAATGAATAATAATTATCTTTTTCTATTGGATATTACTGCTGAAAAACTTGGTGTTGAGAAAAGTTTTGCATATGGAAACGTATGAACACTTTCTCAATCAAAAGTGTTTCATAAATAATGAATAATAACGTTTTGCAAGGCAATACAATCGTTTATAATTGTGTGCACTTCATCGCCTTGTTTAGTTCTACTTTATGTTGATTTCAAACTTTCCAATAAATGCAAAATTGTGAGCTGTCACGAGTGGCCTGGAAGATATGGAACGTCAATAAAAAAATTGTGACCCTTGTGATGAAATATTTACAAAAAATATGTGATTAAAATATGCATGAAAATATTTTAATGTGGCTTTTATATACTAATAAACTCGAGAATCAGCTGGTTATTGCAATATCAACAAAAAATATTTAAATGTAAATGTGTATTTAAATGTAATATTTAAAAAGAAATTAATCAACTAACTAATAATTTCTTTGATGTTTCTCTTAATAATAAATAGGATAAACATTTATGCGCTACTCGATATCAGCTGTTTTTGAAAGACAATGTCAGTCTTTATGAGATTTATTTTTCAAGCAAGTGTTTTAGTATATTATTTTTCATGAGAATGAAATTTAAACTGAATGAAAATTAATTTAAAAATATTATTTATTATGAAAATTAAGTAAATTTCAACAAAAAAATAGATTTTACATTTACTGACCCTTGAGACATACCAAATATATTTGGGCTTAGTACATAAATGACTCTACACTTTAATTAGATAGCGTAACGCCGAATCAGTGGAAAGAGAATCGCACAGTCGCTTGCGCATCACGAACCATCGCCACGGCAACTGTCGCTACACCTGCAATCGGTTTTACGTGTGACTATAGATGTTTTACATAAAAAAACAGAAGGCGGCTATATGTTGGGAATGTTAGTTTGAATTTTGATGAAAAATCAAGGTATTACGAAAAAACCTTCTTGGAAGAATGGGCTCATTTAACAACATTTTTTTCATTTCGTTATTTGAAAATCTGAATTTTCACTCTTTATCTTTCCCCTTGAATTAATAGTTGAATGTGACGTTGTCCGAAACGGGGCGTGGTCAAGCTTGACGTCACATCAGTCGATTCGGCGACAAGGAAGTGCTGGCGGATAAGCGAAATACGTGTGCTAAAGCCGTAGAAAGCAAGTTGTGTGTTGTTTACTGCAGTTTGTCAACTGCATGAATATGAATAATGATAAAAAAGGACGTTACAAGTATTGCATCGTTTCTAAATGCAAGAATTCTTCTGAAACTCCACCAGACAAAATTTTTATTTCACTGCCAAGTAACTTAAAATCACGCTATGCGGAGGCCAACTTTGTATCTGCCAAGGGGACGCATTTTTGGTGCGAAGATCATTTTAATGTTAGTATGAATGATAATGAATAATAAAATAATAATAGTTTACTCTGAGCACTACTTGAATTTTAGGTTGAAAAAGACTTAGAAAAAATTACATGTATATCAAAACTATGAAAGTGGAAGAAATTATAGATATTGAAACCAGGCGTCGTAATTCCGCAAATATTTGATTGCCAGATTGATATACCGACGGCCCATACATCTAAAGCTACACCGTTTGTTAAAAAAAAAGAAAAAAAAATTTTCTTAGGTACTTGTAACGAAGATATCGCTGAAAATCAAAGCATGTCTGATGATGAAGGTATACAGGAAAAGACCTTTGATGTTGGAATTCAAGGTTTTTCAAAGATCAAAAGCTACAGCGCTTATGTAGTTCCTACTGTTATTAAAATATTCCATCACCATGAAAATATCGACTTCAGGTAAATTACCCGAATCAGCTCTACTAAAGCTGTCTTCTAATGAACGCATGATAGTCCCAACTTTTAAGATATTTTGAAAACAAAAGAAAACAAAAATACGTAACACATGGTGTTTTCAAACCAGCAAATGAAATAAAATCCAATTATCTACAGTCCCGGTTGGCACCACTCGAAGCTCTTCGCCTGGTGTGACGTCATGATGTTGCGCGTGCGATCTCACATTTTCAATTGCTCTTGCTTAGTTGTTAATTGGTATATAAACCGGAAAATTTTGTGGGATATTTGGGAGATGCTTTACTTTTATAATATATACATATTTTTCAATCAAGAACTATATTAGACTGAATGAGCCCATTGTGAACAGCCTGTTCTGATAGTGCGTCATTACCAAAGAGACGGTCGAGTCCCAATCAACGTATTCTACTCAACCACCCTTCTGTTACGGATATCAGGAATTTTTGCTCATCCATCTATAAAAAAAATGGGGTTCACCTTCAGTAAAAATTAACGTCGACACTTTTTTCTTGTGCACATGGAACTATGAGGAAATTTACGTTACTTGAAGAGACTTTTCCAGAATGGTTTCATTTAAAAAAGTTGAGTGGGCTGATGGGAAGAGTAGAACCACGAAAATCACGTAGGCGTGTAAATATGATTCCTAAAAATGTATAGTTATGGATCTCGATGATTTTTGATATTTTGATCCGTTTCGGAAATATTCAGGGCGAGAAGAATTCGTTGGGGAGCTCTGTGTACAAAAGTAATGAATTCTTAGTTATATCTGGACTATCGTTGGTACATATCAAATTATGGTGATTCTCTAAATTATTTTACAGGTTTTTCTTGTACAGCGTAGTTCGCCCCCTCACGGTTGGAATGGTGCAATTAGTATCCGATTACTTTTTCAAACCACTACTGGCGACGCTTTTCAATGCTTGCATCCAACCTATTTTGATATTCATTTACAACATAGCGTCATCCCTTAGAGACTGCTGCGACCCGGTGGCAGAAGGAATAGGCTACTTCCTACGCGAAATTGCCTTCTTAGTGAGGTCCTTCAGAATAGTAGAGGTTAGAAATGGAAAATGTTCCGAAGTACCCTGTAAATGTGGAGGAGAAAAATAGAATACTCTAGGAGGATATGTGATAAAGCGTGTGAAATATTTTATATTTATTTACAAAAGTGGAATATATGATCACAATATTTTGTCCATTACTACAATAGTTTCAAATTAATTTTTGGCAAAAATAATAATAAATCAATTGATCACGAATGTTCACAGGTTAACATTATTAATTGAATAACTACATGAATGATGGACGTAGCCGTTACTACGTGGTAGGAAATCATAATGAAGAAAAGAAAAATGAAACTTTTTTTACACTTTCATTAGTAACTAACGTTACTGTAGTTTCTTCGTATACGGACATTTTCAAACTTATACAAACTTATACTTTATTCGGTATAAGACGAAACTGCAGTAACGCAGCGGTGGCTCTTCAGAGGAGGCAAGGGAGGCTTAGCCTCCCCATAAAATTTGTGGCTATTCATCGCAATATATTAAAAGATATTTACAAGTAATTATGATTATTTTTTTCTAAAAATGCTTGGGTATCATTACTTTGCGATATTTGATAAATATTTAGTATAAATACCAAAATAAGTCTGAAAAGCACTATCACTCACTACGTAGTACATACCACACTGTATCCTGCATCAACAAAACTCCAACGCACCGCCCACAAACGAATAACAAAGAAACCATCAACCCGAAATAATAAATGCCATACGTTGCAAGAGAGCCAAGCCTCCGACCGCTTTAAAAAACACAGGCTCCACGAGATCGACCCAACTAGCGATCCGTTAGTGAACGATTGCGTTTGTTTTTTATTATATAATTCGCACGGGATGCCGTGACGGACCGGGACTGAAAAATATTTCGGTAAATCGTTTTTAGTGTTTCTTGATAATCTTTGTTATTTGTGTAAACAGGCAGTATTGTATCAAAGCAGTGCTTTTTGGTAATATTTTCAATGTGTTTTCTTTCAATTTGAAGGTGTTTTCACTTTTCGGTAAGTATTTTTTTATTCATTATGGATAAGTTGGACGAAATTAAAAAATCTGACGATATAGTCGATTGGTTGCTGACAAATAATTTCAAGTCTTTATCTTATGATAATAAATTTTACATTATTAAAACTCTGGGCAGGTCTCAACCAAATTTGCTTTCAATTAAAGCGTCAGACAATCGACAAAATCGAGGATTTAATTTCCAGACATAACCAGTCGTGATACAAAACTATCCATTAATCATTTACTAGTTGAAGGTCCAACGTATGTTGCTGAAAGACTCAGTTATGAACTACCAGGAAAACCTTAAGACATCCTAGGAATGAATTGCAATGTTCAATGTTACAAATTGTACAAGTTAATTTCCAAATAAATATAGAATTCCCACAGAAGGATATACC
>WOGP01002151.1:0-17300 GCA_015342065.1 Leptinotarsa undecemlineata
TGTATGTTCGCGTGCATTATGGAGTGGTGCTTGTTGGTTAAGTTAGAGTAGCTTTGAGCTAGACTTCGCCAATGAGTACCAGAATCTCCTGTAACTTGTTTTCATTTTCAAATGTGTCTTTGTATTGTTGTTTTTTGTGGTATCAATAAAGCTGACTTATTAAATATTTGGTGATGACCAGGAAAAATATATGCTCAACTGTAGGATTTCTGACTGGCCACTGTCAACTAAGAAAACACCTCCATAATATGGGGCTATGCAGGATGTGTGAACACGAAGATGAAAAGGACGATGACCTAGAACGACAACTCCTCAGGAGGATGTACAATGGGTCACATGTGGCCTAAGTGCTGCGGGCCTACACTCACCCTCGTGAGATAGAAGTGAGCTTTTATTATTAAATTAAGATCACATCTAGCTAGATAGAAAAGTTACTAGTGGCAAAATGATGGTACCTTTCTTAATCATCTACAAAAAGCAATACTGTTTAGAAAAATCAAGACTTTCTAACACCTACAACGATTTTGAAAGTTTTCACAAGATTAACCTTAACAAATATACAACTGAAGAAGACAAAATTTTCAACAATTCAATTAATTTATTTTAGTTTGAGATCAATCACTTTCAATTCATGTGTATCCGAATTCGTAATGCATCAACCAATATTTCGCAATATTTATGAAAAATAACATCTATAAAGTTTTGAAACTATTGCCTCATATATAACATACCTATAAAAATATCAGCAAAACAAACTCTGTCAAGATTGTATATTGAGAAAGAAGCATTGAATTCAAATTATTAGTATCAACATTACATATCTTAGAAATATTTCATTGGAGCATTCAGAAAAGAAAACAACGGAATGTTTTTCCGGAATCTGTCATCAGATTGGGAACGTTACCAATAGCTTAACACTTTAAGGTAATCAGAGTTTGTCGTTGTTGATAATTATAACCAGTTTTTTGTCAATGGAGTTTGATTTTCAAAAAATTCAATTTAATTATCATGACGTCAACTAGAAAATTGAACACAGTCATTATATTGTGGAGTTTAATTTTAGTGTAAATAAAAATTTCATTGGAGTAACCCCCATCTTCAATCTATAGAATTCATCAAAAATAAATATGTCAGTATGAAGATATTCTAATACTTCATCGAATAGCCTTTCAAAAAAATAATTGATTGAATAAAGCTGAATTTTTAAATGCTCCTAACTAAGCCTGGTAGCTTTTGAATTTACGTTTTCATACTAATCCCGAATTGCATATATTCTGAAATATTGTTTGTTAATAAAAATAGATCGAAAGACCATCACAGTACCATTTCCTGCTTCCGAATTGAACTTCGCCCTTTATTTTTTTATAAGCCTATAATCCAAAGTCTTACTGTTTTCCAAGTATGTAATGGGTAATTTTTTTTCTTGATGTCATCGGCATCGACTACATTGGTCAATTAGCCTCATGCCCAGAAGTACAGAGAGAATATCTTAAATCAAGAAAATTTGGACATTTCTGGCTTGATCTTGACCTGTATATAAACACATTTTTCTCAAAGACTATAAACCCATTTAGTTTATGCGAAGATTTCCATAGTGGGTAGATACATCAAATAATATTTACAAAATATTTTAAAATTACTGGAAAGTGAAAAATATTATTTAAAACAATCAGTATAAAAATAAACACCTTCTACAAGAAACAAATATCTTTTTGTTTGGCAGACAATCATATAATTCGAACCTCTTGCATCATATAATATGTTATTTAAGAAATAATCGGGTTTATTCGCACCCAGAAAATTATTGTAATTTTTATGGCAAACAGATTGAAATAGAAGCTCGGGAAAATCGAATGCATCCTTTTAAAAAAATTTCTCAGGATAGAACCATTATTTTTCTTCCTTTTGTTATAATTTCACTCATAAGTACATTTATTAAAACTAACTTTTCGGTTAAATGGTGCCTTCTGTTTCGAAGGTTCAATAACTTATTGTTTTCAAAACCTCGACAAACTCATTCATTTTTAAATAATTCTCTCAGAATTTCTCATCATTTACCTTTTTCAACTTTTGGTGTTAGCGGCGCCAGCTGTGATCTTCCATTGGAACCTAACGGTTGTAGACTCTGCTCACTGGGCGTCGATAGTTTCTCAGCGAGGATAGGATTCGCGGCCGCGATCGTATATTTCCTCATTTCTAATAAAGCCTGCGCGCTCTTTTGGCTGTGGTGCGAACTACTAACCGAGTCATCATTGCAGTTCGGGATGTTGTTGTTTTCTTCTTGCTGAAAGTGAATCGGTTGTTAGTTCAGCTATCCGTCAACAGAGTGCAGGACAAACAAAGGAGGGTACTATAGTGAAAACAACAGAGCATAGAGGGCAGCATGTGAAAACGGCGAAACAACCCTCATTTATTGAATTAAAAAAAACATGATATTAAATCAAATACACAATTTCTTATTTGAAAAATGTGAGTTCATGATGAACGAAGGCTAGGTTATGTCTGAGATTTGTAGAATTATCATTTCATTTTCAAACAAGATCAGTCAGCTACTGCTTGAAGAGGAACTGAGATTAAGAATCTGATGAAAGTCATGAATCAATAACGGTTATGATCGTACTCTGAAACTGGTCAGAACATATTGATTTTTACAAATTAATCAATAATTGTGGTGGCAGTTCGAACGTTTATTGATACGAATATTATATACTGACGATCATCTTCGTTTCTTTCAGAATATTATTTTTCGACGAATATTATATTTCACATATTAAGGACCTTATATGGATACAATTTCAACCACCTAGCAAAATATAACAGCCACATCTAGATGAGAGTAGAGAATGTACAAAGGCGCGTGACATCTAGTGGTGTGAATGTTAACTTCATTATTGTCATTGGCGTACCTACAATTCATCAGATATTTTTTGCAGAATATTTATCGTCATTTTCGACAGAGTTTCCTTTTTTTAAACAAACATTTAAGTAGCACGATAAATATTAATTTTATTTTTTGTTAAATGGTATTCAAAAACCGGAAATGGAATATTTAGAATGTCTATTCTTCAAAAACCATTTTTTGTGGAGAACCGATATTTAATAAAATTTCATTTTTCCACCTTAACCTTCCACATTCTGAAGTATCAATATCACCACAGCGATGAAGCGAAAACTTAAGTGTTTATTTCGAAAAAACCCCTATTAGTCTTTAAATTTTATTTATATTTCCATTTTTATTCTCATCAAACGAGACGAATTTTCTATACAGCTTTTTGGAATTATTTTTTGAGAAGAGTTGTATATGAGTTTTCAGTTGAGACCATAATAATTCATTTTTATCATTTATATACTTGTATATGTATTGTGCGAGGAACTGCGAAAAATTTTAAAATGTTATTTCTCATCCGAATATTCACTATTTTCTTGATTTTGATAGCAAAATCAGGTAGCATCCAATGAAAAATCTTTGAATATATCTTCTAAGCATCATATCATCAAACTATCGGTGAGTAAGGGCTCAAATTCTTCTAGGATTGAGTATCAAACTTTGTAGTGTACAAAATAAATGCGAGTTACTGATCAACTAGGCATTTTTTAGCTTATATCAAATAGAAATTATTGCTGTTCAGTTCACCATTCCTTACATTTATGCGAATAAATTGAAAGGGTATATTTTTGGGTGAGATTTATTTTTTGAAAAGAAAGGTTTCGGCTTTATACTTCTCAATCTTGATACAAAAAAAGTGGGAATCTTCCAAAGAAAGAAAAGAAACAATTAATTTCAAAAACTAACTCAATACAAACATATGTAGATAATACGAAGAAGTAACTTTCAGACACAAACTGGAAGAACGAAAACTTTTCGAAACAGCTATTTTCATATAAATATTGACTTACAAGAAAGAAACATACTTTCGAAACAAATACTTTAATATGATCGCTTAATTATACGAGAAGCATTCTTTCTATTTCGTTTGTATTCCAAACATTCGTTATGGAATCGAATCAGATATCATCCACAGGATTCCTACACAATATAATTTAATGAAAGATGCAAATTTCATTTACACTGTAATCTTCACTGGTAGATATCTTGATATTTCGCCAAATCCAACACCTTTCTTTCCCAAAAATTTACTCGAATGATTTGAAAATTTCTGATAGTTTTATTGTAGGAGATTGAATTTCGTAACAGAGAAAATCCAAAATCATACAAAAATTTTTTTGTTAACCGGTAAGACAATGTTTCCCATTGATGAAAATTGTTCTTTATCGTGGGAATTTTCATCACTAATAATAGGAAAGAAATGTTTTTTATTCATATATTTGCTTGTTAATTAAGATTAGAATAAATACATGGAAATTTCTTCTTATTCTACTGATAATATTAATGCTAGTGATAATATGTATCATATGAATTAGAAAGAAACGAATGAATTTACTTCGAACCAAAAAGGGTTTTTACAATTGCCATAGTGATTTTTGCCCATTGAAAGTAAGTCACTTTCTCATGGGCAGGATTTTTTGAAAATCGGTCTCGCACCAAAATCTTGAGCAGCAGATACAGAGTCTGCATTAGAAGAGATCTGTAAATACCAACGCAGATCTGTAAATACCAATGCTCAAATGATAATCTAGACAAACCGTAAGCGAAAAGACCCTGCATGACTCAAGCTGATGTATTGTCAGTTATAACCAGCTGATTTACAGATGCTATCACGAGAAAAGGTTTTTGCGCGCAGACATTACGGTGGAAATCTTGCATCTGACAACTTCAATATTGATAAAACTTTTTAATATCATATCCTCTATATATGGCTGATGCAGAGGATATTTTAGAATATGGTTCAGAAGAACGATTCCAGAGCTGCACGCCCTTATGGCTGGTGAGTGCAGTTAGGAACCTGTAGCCATTGGAGATCGCCTCTTGCTTCCCAAGTCACATATAAGCGTTGCTTATCTGCTACGAAACTAGTCACAGAGTGTCTGCTCCTCACTACCATGGTCTTCCAACCTTGGAGTGGACTATTCTTCACAAAGCAATTTCCTGTTCTGGTAGCTGATATGAAATATCTCTCAAAAAAGGAGTAATAGGCTTCATTGAAACGCTAGATCTAATCGGTCAAGTTGAAACAGGTGTAAGCCACGATGAATTTACGTGGGTTGCAGAAGAGGGTCAAATAGATCCGCACACTTAGGACCTACCTAGTGAAACATTTTTCATTCGTTATTTTTCCATAAGGATCTATAAAAACTACAGCACACTCCAGAATTGTTCAATGATTGAAAGAAGAAAACAAGCAAACTAATTACAATAAAACGTTTTGAAGCTAACTTGAATATCGTGTGGTGATACATTAACATGCAAATATGAATGTGGTACTTACTAACAGAAATAAAATAAATTGGTAGTAAATTCAGGTGACTATATAAAGTAAGTAGGTTAATTAAACGTTGAAGTGTTAATTTTTATTGGTGCATTTGGCCATAAATTGAAGATCTGAAAATATAATGAAAACTGAAGATGAAGTTTCACTATTTATTTTTATTGATTGATAAGGAAAATATGTCAGTTGTATACACCTTTGTATGTATCAGTTTTCATTATTTGATTTTGCAGAATTTGAGAGTGCCTGGAATTTCGAAGTTCTTCAAAAAACAGCAAAACTGACCAACGTTTTCATTATAATTCCTAGAAATTTTGAATGTTTTCGCTGAACTGAAAATATTTATTTCATCTTTCTAGTTTACGTTCGGAAATTAAACAAAATTTATTCAATATGATTAATTTGAGTCACTTTCTCTATCGATACCCATTTACTTTTCTTCATAAAAAAAGATCAGAACTATTGGACTGCCAGATACATGTGAACTCCGTATATATTAATTTTTATGAAATAAATCACAATTTATCAATTTCAAAGATGATTGGTATTGAAGTTTGAGCAAATATTTAAATCTGCTTTATATGTTTTGCGATTTTTTTATGGGGCTCTCAAAAAGGTATGAGATCTAGGTATATTAATCTCCAGTTTCGAATTACATTTGGTAATGATCCAAACAAGTTTCCTCATCAGACACGTTCCATTTTTAAACATAGTTACTTATGAATATAGCAACTAATGTTACTACCAGTACTTCCCAAAGTCTCATATTCATGAAGGTTAGTTTATTCGCTACGATTAGTATATCTAAGTTGTTTATCGTAATAAACTGTACACTGGCATTTCAGCCAATCGTGAGCAGTGATCGGTCTGTTCGCCAGTTCCTCACTAGCTCCACATATCTCTGGTCATTATAGAACTATCGTAAAATAAACACATCAAATAAAAATTTTCTCAGGTCCTCCCCCACTGGCCATATTTGATTTGATCACCTTTATAATAGCTAATCAACGATAGTATGTAATTCGGATTACTATACATGTTCTTGAAGTTTCCAAGGTTAGGTTGGGTCTCATGATTTTTCCTTCATAAACTCCTGGTTCTTACATTCGTAAGAACCGCGGAACTCACCTTGCTTGTTGTACAAGTCCTGGTTAGCATTCATTTTTCCACGTGGGTCGCATAACATCAGAAGATTGATCCTCTTTTATAATTTCGTCTCAGAACAGGCAAAGGATATCGTTAAGTAATTCTAGCAGACAGTCTGTGATGGTGGGAATTTTCTGTGCCAAACGAATATTATAACTAACTAACTACTATCTAATCACTACAAAAAATTGCATGGAACTGACGGAATTTCGATTAAAATCCATATCACAATTCACAATTACAGTTTACTGTAAATATTTTCACTACTACCATTAATATTTTGAAATACTGGATTGTATGGAATGTTTCTGTTGGCAATTAGCACACTCAGTTTTGACAGAAAATGAATACAGCTTCAAACTGATGCACAGCTTTCAATCATATACAACTCATTCAATTTGAGTTTTCAAAAAAAATAATGAAATCATATCTTAAAAGCAGTTACAGAAATTGGTCTGTAAACATACGAAAGTAAATGAAGCTTAGAAGATTCAAAGATCAGTAATTGGGTGGGAAATAAATTTAATTTGTCGAACTCTGTCAATGATTATTGAAGCTTCTTGCTTTTGGAAAAAGAATGATAAAATCTATTCCAGCATGCTGGATATAAAAACGGGAAAGGTTCGATGTTGATGTTTGATCTGAATACATATTCTAACAATTCAATACTGTGTACTGGAAGGAGTCCTATCTATAAAAGTTGCGATACATAAGTATTGTAGGTTTGAAATCGTTAGCAAAATTCAACAAATATAAGAACATGTTCCGGCGGAATTAATGGTTAAAGACAAGAAAATCCGGCCCAACAGTCTGCGATTAAAAGGAACTTGTGATACTAAACCAGAAAGTGCCAGTCGTTGCTGAGTCAACTCCAACACCAGTTAAGACGTCTGTTGTAGTAGAAGTCGAAACGTTTGGTACTTGGTACCTTGGTTCCTTTTGATCACGAGCTATCACAGTTCGAATTTGTTTTTCCTAATAAAACAGAAATGTAGTGATGTGTGTGATACCTATACTTACCTTAATATAAGGGGTTTGGTTGAATTCGCTCAAAATACTTTCAATTTCGATGGCAGTGGTGTCTGATAAATGCTTGAAAATATCGTCAGCGTCGGCCATGTTATGGCCTTCTGGCAGTGGTGGTACCAATGAACTGAGATCTGACTGTGACAATTCACCCAAACCTCCTGAAGTACCGGTTGCGCCGTTTTGTTGGCCGATAGCCACAGAGGCATCCTGAAAATCGTACTCTTTTTACTCAGTTGAAAGAATGAAATACGACATTTGACAGTATAAATATGGAATACACAAAATACAAAATTTTTGTCAGGTTTGTTGCAACAAACTGGTTCACAATGCTTAATTATTTATACACTAATAATGAACGTTCAAAAACATTGCATATATGACGAAATAAAGAAGAATGAACAAAATATACCATGTTAACTTTTCACCACTCATAAAACTCGACTTTAATATATCGTTTTTGGAGGCCCACTAGATAATTTGGTAGATAGTTTTTGAAAATATCAATTTCTGTTTCAGCTTTTATAATATACCTATATTTACGAGCCAAATTTGTAAACAGTGTTAATATTCTATATTTAACCCAAAAATTCATGATTCCACAGATTAAGAAAGAAAATTGGTGTGAACATTTTATATTTTATTGTGAAAATATCTATGAAAAATTAACAAATTGAAATAAAGAAAATATGCAAGATCCTTGCGTTCAGGTGTTGAAAGTTTTTACTATATAAAAACGTAATATCTGAGAACAATTCTAATGAAAACGTGATAGTTTATGTTTTACTCACCTGAAGGCAAGAAGATAGGTCAACCATCTTTCCGTCGTGGTCGGAACTCCATAATAGATCGTTGTCGATAAATGGCATCGCCAACGACATGGGCGACTGGCCCCCCAGGACGTGCGCCCCCGCCACCGTGTGGCCGAGGGACCACCAAACCAGAATTTTCGTGAGGAAGTTTGCCAAATTTGTCAAATGGTGTTCGCTACCCTACCTTCGGGTCGTAGTACAATCTTAAAAGAGATCTGAAAATATAACGGATTCTGTAAGGACGATTCCTAAATTTATTTGATTTATTCTATTCAGTTTATTTGTTTCATTAATTTTATTCAGTTTATTTATTTCATTTATTTTATTAATTTTATATACTTCATTCATTTCATTTATTCCAATTATTGTATTCATTGTATAAATTTCAATTATTTATTGATTTCATTCATTCATTTCATTAATTTTTTCATTATTTCACGGATTGAAATTCATTATGAAAAATATTCAATGCACTTATCTTCACAAAATTGTTATAACTTACAAATTCAAACCATTTTGTTTGATTTATAATTTTTTTTCTCAATACATCTTGGTCATTTATTGATATCATTAATTCATCCGTCAATTTTTTCATCAATTTACAGGTTAAACTTCATTATAAAAAATATACGATACACTTATCTTAACAGAATAGTTATCTCACATATTTACTTCTAAATTTAAAAAAAAAATGATTATTATTCCTAAAATAGTTTATTGTGTGAAACTCATCAGGAAAGAAATTTTGATCATCAGCAACTTAATGGGAACATTAAAGTAAACAAGTTCTGGGCAAACAAAAAAACCATTTGATAATTTTTGAAGATATAACTTAATTTACATGAAGTCTCCTTATTTTGCAATAAAAGCAGATTAACTAGGAAACTTATTTATTTCATTGATTTAATTTATTCAATTCGTTTTATTCAATATATTTATTTCATTTATTCATTTTATTCATTTCATTTCATTCAATTATTTAATTTATTTTATTGTATTTTATTGTATACATTTCAACAATTTATTGATTTCATTAATTTTTTTCATCATTTCACGGTTTCAAATTCAAAAATATACAATGTACTCATTTTCACGCAATAGTTATAACTTACATTTTCAATTTATTTTATTTATTGTATATTTTTCATTTATTAATTTTATTTGATTTATGATTTTCTTATTCTATACATTTTATTTATTTATTGATATCATTAATTCATTTAATCAATTTTTTCATTTATTCACATGTTGAACTTTATTATAAAAAATATACAATACACTTATCTTAACAAAATAGTTATAACTTACATATTTACTTCTAAATAAAAAAAATTAAACATGATTCCTAAAATAGTGAAAGTCATTATGAAAGAAATTTTGATCTTTAGCAACCATTGAAGTAAACTAGTTCTGGGCAAACAATGAAACCATTTAATAATTTGAAGATAATGTAATGAATCAGCAATCAAACGTATGACATCACCGCGAAAGAAGCGGTCTGACACGCCGGGAAAATACTAGACGAGTACAGAGACTTCTAGACACATCTAGAAAGATCGCTAGCGGTATATAAACCCTGCTTCCCGTCCATAGAGGGAGTATGTAGCTAGAAAGTGAATCGCGCGTTTAAAGAAAGGTTAACAAACAGTGAAGATAAATTGAGCGTTAGTTACTAAGTGGTTTATATAAATTAGTTGTGTTAGTAAATTATTGTTATTTAATTCACTAATATATTACTTTGAATTTGTTTAAGACAGTTAGTTCTTTAATTCGTTACAATATAACTTAATTTGCATGAAGTCTCCTTACTTTGAAATAAATGCAGATTAATTAAAAAAATTGCTTCGTTCTTTTTGAAATGCACCAGTTTACCTGATATTGTGGAGATCATAAAGGCATTTTCTGAATGCATTAGAGCCATTGCTTGATATACTCTTTTTATGCATTCAGCATAAAATTGTGATCACGAATATATATGTTTATAATAGATTCAACAAATCTTTACGGAGTACAAAGTCTTCAACAGAAAAAACTCGAATTATAACGATAGGCCATTTCCTGATAACGCCAACTTGGTTGGTGAAACACACGCCAAGAATATTGTTGTAGTTTTTACATGTTTTATGCTAGAGGTTCCATTCTCGTGGAGGATAATAATTATCTTGCCATATATGAAACGTTCATGTCCTCCAGAAGGATCAACCAATGAATATTATCACTATCTGTCCAGCTGAATTATTCAGTTGATGAAATATTGAGTTGGTTGTCTGATCTGACTTGACAAACTGATCCACCAAGTTGATGATATCATACATTGTTTATGCATTTGGCAACACATCTGAATGTACCACTCGTTAGCGGAAAATTATATTGGGCTATTCCACTATTGCCGCACGTTAAAAGGTAAGACCTCGTTAATCTTTAGCTCGGAAAAGTTTCGTCTTTTTTGGGTTCATAGGGGGTGGACAGGTGGTAACCGGAAAACAGTTTTTTTAACAGAATTATCGATTGCTATCAAGCAGTTCATCGTTTGAAATCAAAATGTTGAATATAAACTTTGAGTTGAAATTTTGTTGTGGAAATATAAAGTTAGTAAGCCATATATCTTTTATCCACGAATAAGAATAATATTTTACATCTATCAGTATAATTGACATAAAGGTTCAAAACAGATATGTTTGTTAGCTGTCATCGAGAATTATTTTCTTTATCATTCAATACAAGTGATTTCATAAATAAAAATAATGCTACCTCATAATGATATCTTACAGTTCTGTTGGTAAAACAGAAATAGCCATTTGACCAGTTCTGGAACAATTTGATTTTCATACTATCATGATTTGAAAAAGTGAAATATGAATTGCTTGAAAAAAAATGTTGGCCAAGTCGATGAAAAATAGGTTTTGATTCAGTGAGAAGGTTTTATCTAATATTGTGAAAAGAAGACTTACCTTGAAACGTCGCGATGAATTTGAAACCTTTTCCAAAACATGAACGCAGATTTAGTTCAAATCTGAAACAAAAAAGAGTAAGTGTTAGAATTGAATCTATGGTTTCGGAAAACTAATCAAGAATTCGACCATAGGCATGTTATATTTCTTACATATCTCATCAAAATTTTCAAAGTCCTCTGAATTGTCAGCCCAAAGCACTCAATGATTATGTGTGAGTGTCTTTTAGAAATATTTTGAAGGGTCTACCATTGATTTTGCACCCCATTTTTGGGAGTTTTTATTAAAAGTCACCTACTGGCTGTTAAGGATCACCCTCAACATATTGCTGAAAATACGGAAACGAGACATCTATAACCTGGCGAGACGTTAGTCAACCGTGTTCCGATAAAACATTAATTGGCGATGAATCATCATGTAAGAGTCAAAACGGGCTCCTAGAGTCTAAAAAAATAGCTTTACTGCGTGCTAAGCATCGTGGACGCTTGGTCTTTCTGGTGCAGCGGGAACAGTTCAAAGAATGTTCAAGATCTTTCTGTGATGGTATAAAAATAAGAACGTATCCAGATTCGGAAAAATGGAGCAAGTGATAGTTAGAGTAAGTGCAGAAATAATACCTAGAGGTAGAATATATATATCAGAAGAATGGCCCGTAATCCAACGAGATAGTTTTCACCAAAACTAGAGAGTGGGTCTTTGTGGAGTGATGAGTTTCACACATTGGATCGAATGTGGTTGACATTGTAACACTTTTTCTTGATAATTTTACTGAACGGTTCACAAAACCGCAACATGGGCCTCACTAAACACTAGTTTCACTACATAATAGCTTTCTCAGGCAAATTCGTATTAGAGTATGGTGAAACACGTGTTACGATTTTGTAAACTGTTCAGTGAAAATCTCACAAGGAAGTTACTTGAATGAAAAGTGCATCTGTTTAAAAAAAATCTGTTTTTCCGTTAATCAGCTGTCGCCCCCATACGAATGACAACTCTCAGAAGTTGAGAAACTTGTGCGAGCTAATGAATAACGAGGTCTTGCCTTTTAACGTGTGATTCCTAATACGGTTGCAGAATTATCCCAGCTTCAACCAGATAAATTCTCTCGAGAAAAATATCTGGTCGAGGCGGGAATCGAACTCACGGCCTTCCGATCATGAGTCGGGCGCACTACCACTGCGGCCAATTCCACAACTATTGAGGATGCTAATAATCGATGAACTCGGTTTGAAATCACTTTCTTTTTGTTTTTCACTACTCAAAGTGGAAATAAAATAAAAGGAAGGTGAAGAATAATTCTAATATCTTTCTTTTTTTATTCCGAATTATCATTTCACTTTCATGGAAGGTTACAATATTCAATATTTGTTTCAATCAGATTGGTGTTTTCATGTTTAATTTTTTGAATATTTATTTTCACTTTTTTGATCAACTCATTATAATAATTCAGTCCTAGTAGTATTTTCAATAATTTATTCAACTTCACTGAAATTTAAAATCAGTTAACATTAAAAAAATGTATTTCACATCTTAGAAAAACAAATTAGGTTTTATTTCTTCAATATTCACCATAAACAAAAAAAACCTAAATATCGAAATTTTGCAATGTCGTTTGCCTATTTTTTCAAACCAATTGATCCACTATATTGAGTTCATTCCCCTTCAAACAGAAAGGTTAACCAACTTGAACAAATTTAAAACAAACCATTCTTCATGCAAAAAATCTCATTATTATGCTTTCATTAGATCGCGTTATGATAATAATAACTAATTGAGTAACAACAAAAGTTAGGAAGAAAGAATAATGCAAATCAAAATTAATGGCAGAGCACTTTGTTACGTCACTTTCACCATTCCAATTAAAAAGTTCATTTCTCCCTAGGTCGCGAGAGAGAAAGTTGAATAACCAAGAAAAAATGAAATTGGAAATTATCGCCAGCCAGTCGATAAACTCTTGCTTTTAATGGCTTGTTCCATAACCTGCATAGAGAGTGAAATCTTTTTTTGAAGCGCTCAGTGTGACTGGAATGTGTCTGATGGAAAAACGCAGGAATATCAAAATTGTGTGAACGATACCCTTGAGGTGA
Source organism: Leptinotarsa undecemlineata (assembly GCA_015342065.1). Taxonomy (NCBI): domain Eukaryota; kingdom Metazoa; phylum Arthropoda; class Insecta; order Coleoptera; family Chrysomelidae; genus Leptinotarsa; species Leptinotarsa undecemlineata. The sequence continues at coordinate 13,410 of WOGP01002151.1, forward strand.
TTTTAGTTTTCAAAGCCTATGATCGTCGATTTTTTGAGATTTTTATTCTCCTACAATGAGAAAAATTTTGTAAAATCAGAAATCACATTAAAAATTATTTAGAAAAATGGAAATCAATCATGTAATTTATTCAACAACTTATCATTGAAAGGTAAACGTTACAAGAACAATTAACCATTATTTATAGATGATATTCACTACTGGTGGGCTTTCTGTTTCATATTGATGATGGTCAAACCCAAAGCCATTTCCTAAAAATATAAAATTCACCTAAAATTTTCGCAGGATCGCAAGAGAAAACCAAAATGGGTTAGCGACAAGAAATAAAAGTTCACGTTTTACCTAAAATTCCCGGGGGTTAACTTTGCAACAGTTAGTTGTTAGGTCAGGTCAAAAGTGAGTGGATATTTCACTTCCGCCAAAAAAGTGGAGTTGAATCTTTACATTTATCTTTATGATGAAGGTGATTATCACAGTTTTACTAGAGTTCAAAGACATTTGCTTTTTTTGCCACCAACGGTGGACATCATCCAAAGTTCTTGTAGGCTAACCTCCTCGAAGTGGACCTTGTCAGAATGACAAGATCGTCTGCATAAACTTTGAGATCTACATTTCAGGACAAAAATAGTAATTGCAGATGGAAACAACCCATGGGGACTTTGAACCTAATAGCCCCATTTTGAACAGTTGTAATTGTTATTCTGTTTAAGAGCAGTTATCATTCATCCTAAAACTTTTTTAGACAAAGCTGATCCCAATCAATTATCTGAGACCTCAAGGGTTCATCCTCATTTTTTGAGGAATGTTAAGAGGAATATGAGTTTCAGTTGCTCCAATCAATCTCAAGTAAAATAATCAAGGATCATCTGGAAGGTGATATTTGGTATAACAAGAATTCATCAAATTTAGTGATAGTTATTGATCATCTTGATACAATAATGCTACTAGAATACAATACATAACAAATACATGAACCTTCCATTAATCAAATATGATCAGATACCTATGAATGATAAATATAACTGTCATTCATGTTGATCCTTAGGAAACATCATAACTACTATACTAATACTACACTACTACTATATATTTATATAGTTTTTCTTTCTGTCAATATAGCAAAATCGCATAATAGCACGAGTCACCAAATATTTTAAGTAAGTTAAAAGAAAAGAGTGGTTAACATTTCAAAATCCAAATTGTTCATGTTGAAAAATTGGTAAGACAGATCATTTGATTCTAGAACATGATGAAAATAAAGAACATATTGATAACATATACGACGAACTGAAAAGTGAAAATATGACGTACTAATGAGATTGGAAGAACTTCAAGTAAATAGAAAAATTAAAATATTTTCAAAATTCTTTTCGAGTATAAAAATAAATATAATTTTTCTTTTTAGTGATTTTGTTTTCTCTATATATATTATATTGTAGAATGAAACTAACAGGACTATTAGTCGCGTTCTTTCACTTTCCAAACAAATGTATATCCTTTCATATAGTGTAATGTGACGATGAGGAAAAAGAATAAAAAAATTAAGAAGAATAGAAGAAAAAAGAAAAGAAAAATAAAACAAGAAGAGGAAAAAAAGTGTACATATATAAAATCTCAGATAACTCATGTAACAAAAAAAATTATAAAAAAATAAATAAAACAAATAAATGAAAATAAAAACAGGTAAAAAAATTAATGAAACAGTAAGGGAAAAATAAAGGAAAAACAATAAAAATAAAATAACGTATTAGGACTAACTAAATACTAACCTTCAAATTTTGTTTCCTTTGTTTATTCTACTTATGTTGTGTAGAACAACATATTTTTATTTATGATCTGTTTATGATCTGATGGGATAATAAACGCCTATCTTAGTTTGAGAATAAGATCTAAATTTTCTTTTTTCACTTTAAAATCAACTAGCAGGATAATGATAATACTGTAATCTTCATCATTTCTGATTTTCCTAAATTTTACTTACTTGAATTTTGATACAATTTATTTGCTTTTCTTTTCAATATTAACGTCTGGTTTAATGACTGTTTCTGTTCTGTTTAAAATCTGTTTTTTCCGTTAATCAGCTGCCGCCCTCAGACGAACGACAACTCTCAGAAGTTGAGAAACATGTGCGAGCTAAGGACTAACGAGGTCTTCCTTTTTAACGTGTGATTCCTAACACACACACACACACACACACACTAATAATAATAAAGATGATGATTTGACTGAAGTTATTTACTGATAAGATTTTCACGATCATTATGTCTTTATGTAGTTCCAGTAAGTTACTTTGTATGTTGCTGAGATTCTCAATGTCAATTTTTTCATTGATACAAGAATCAGAAGAAACATTGATTTCGATCATTTCAAGAAAAAGTTGTTTGAATTTTGTTTCTGTTTGTGAAACTTCAATATTAGTGTAATTTGGTTTATGTCTTGTTTCTATAGTGTTGTCTAATGCACATCACTTTTATGTGATGTTATTCTATCATTAGGAATTCAGAATGTTGTTTCAATATAATCCAAGTAACAATTGTTACAAGGAATGTTATGAATTACATTTGACATTTATGTAATATCTGTTTTATCTTTCTATTTGGTATTAAAATTCTTTACAGTTTGATTTTTTTTAAGATATTTTGATTCATTGTGAAAAGGTTTCATGATATCTGAAGATACATTTCCAAGATTATGTATAAAAAACACGACAGGTAAATAATCATTATATACATTTTAATTGATTATATTAGAATTTGTGTTACTGCTAGTATTGAAAATTATTTCATTGTGCAGATATCTGGGATAAGAATTTTCGAATCATATGACTCTAAGAAGTCTGAAATTTTTTGTTTGATGAAAGGAAATACTCTTCTTTCTGAATTGAAGGGGTTATATTTTTAGGATTGATTTATTTTTGGGATAGAAAGTTTTTGGCTTTCTACTACAAAATCGTAATTCATGAATGAATTGTGTGTATTTCCTATAATGTTATCCAATTTGGTACTGAAGAGCCTTAGGGCAAGTGTCATAAGGAAAAACATCGATGTATACCAGTGAGGATGACAGTGTTCCATGTAAGTGCAATTTGTTACCATTCATTTAAAGTAGAACTCATGTGAATGATATCTGATTTTAATTCCACAACGAATGTTTGAAATACAAACTGAGTAGAAAAAAGTATATTCTGTATAATTCAGTGTTCATATAGAAGTATTTGTTTCTCAAGAATTTTTTTCTTTCGTGTAATTCAATGTTTATATGAAAATAGCTGTTTTAGGAGGACTTTCTTTCAGTTTGTGTCAGAAAGTTAATTATTTGCATGATCTACACATCCATGTATAGAGTTACTTATTTTCAAATTGATTACTTCCCTCATCCTTTTTTTTGTATGAAGATGGAGTAGTAGAAAGCCAAAAACTTTCTTTCCCAAAAACTTTTTTTTCTAGTTTTCGAATAAATAATTTAATTGATTTTCATTGATTTTCTATGAAAAAATAGTAATTGATATATCTTTCGGAATTAGTATATAGTATAGGTATGATATACCAATCAGTGGTCAAGGTATTATTATTTCTTCTATGGATATTAGTTCTATGGATAACTCTGGTGTCAAGAACAGAAACAGTGCTATTACTCTCTAATTCGATAGTGAATTGTAATCTCTGATCATATCTATTAACAACACTGAAAATATCATGAGATTTGTCATTGCACAAATGACATCATCAACGTATTTCTTCAAAAAGGAGTTGAAACCTTAGCTTAGGAAGTGGATTTAAATAAGATCTTTCATTAGTATTGAAGGGGTTATATTTTTAGGAGTGATTAATTTTTGGGAAAGAAAGTTTTTGGCTTTCTACTACTCCATCTTGATACAAAAAAAGGATAAGG
>WOGP01002152.1:0-17298 GCA_015342065.1 Leptinotarsa undecemlineata
ATTATGGGTTTGAAACTTGGTGTGTGGGTATAAAATTACAAAAGAAAATGTTTTTATCCTTTGATATTTTTGGATATTTTGAAGAATAATGTCATTTTTCGATGTTTCTTTTTTTAAATGTCAATTTTGACAGGTTAAGGAAATCACGTGACCTATTTTGTAGACGCCATTTGACATCATATCTTAAGAAGAATCTACTGCCAAAATCAAATTTCACCTAAAACGATAAATAAAAAAGTTTCCCGTTTGATGCGGACTTTATCGGTGACACTGTATATTTATATATACTGGTATCAGCAAATTATTTTTCTAGTAGGCTTGAGAAGGTTCAATATATATGATGGTATGCTTTGTTATAATTGCATAACAGTACTGTCCGTCTTAATCTTTATCTCATTAAGTAGTATGAAATTTTCTGTTCTTTCAGCTATTATATCTACTCTCACCTTAGGTTTCTGATCTTTTCCAAATAAGACCGTTTAAAATCCTTATTTTATTTAACAGAATCACAGTAATCAATCCACTCCCATATGCTGCCGACGAACAGCTGCCGGAGCTACTTTGCCGTGTTTTCTCTTTTGTAAAAAGACAAAACAGGGAAAAGGAATAACAATAACAATTATAGATAATTGTCGATAGTGTTATTGATGATCATCAAGTAATTTGATATTTTCAATGAATTCGACTTTCAAATAACTGTTGAATTTCTGTTATAATTATTGAAATAATTGAAAATCACATTTACTTCGGTTCACAAGACATGAGATATATTTATGGTGTTTAGAATTTTGCTCTATATTTCGAGCATGAAATAAAACCTTATATAATATCCGAAAATTAACTTCTTTCAGACGACGGTCATAAATACATAATTCACAAGTCGTTTTATGTAGAATTACAATAAATAATCTCTTTTGTATTATTGAAATGAAGTTTTCAGATATTCTGATAACAGCAGAACCCCAAGGCAGCATTTTAGGCTCACTTTTCTATACCCTCTATACTGCCACATTTATCAATAAGATAAAGTCTGGTACATATCACCTAGAAGCAGATGACTCTCAAATATATTTATCTTTCAACCACTGTGATGCTGTTTATCATTCATATTTAAACATGAACGACAGGCATCCCATATAAGAACTCTTGTATCAAATTATTATTTGGTATCAGAAGAAGGTCCAGAATTTCATACAAATCAGCAGATTTGAAGTGATTGAGTATGTTTAATCGTAGATGTCTTCATGCAACATGCATATTCTTTGAAATATTCAAATATAGGAATACTCCCTACTTATATGAACATTTGTCTTATAGAACCTGAATTTGCGTAAAAAGACAATGCTTAACATTCCTGTACAGAAAAAATAAATATTCAATCGATTTTTTTCCTATAATATCTCCTCCACAATAAATTATTTCCATAAATAGGAAAACAATTGTTTTAACATGTATGTATGTAACTGTTTTTAAAAGTAAGTTTAAACAGCATCTGTTGAGCATTCAGAAAATGTGTTTTTATTTATTTTCTCTCTTGTATTTTGCTTTTTGTTATTATCTTGTTGTTTTGATGGGCAATGAAGTTATTATTATTATCATCACTGTTGCCATTCATTATTCACTGTTTTGATTTTTCAGTCTATGTGGGCCCAACCTTTTCCATCATATCAGTTACGTTAAATAGTACCTTGGTACCTCTCGCATGAAATTCGCATCGTTCGGAGGATATTGAAAAACCCACACAATTTGTGTCTGTGCCTGGAATTCAAATTGTACAGATTGTGATTTGTGCAAGACAGTCTAGATAGTCATAGAACAGTCATGGATACGTGGAGGATTAATTTTGAGATAAGTGCTCTTCATTCTGAAGACATCCTGACAGATTCTAAATGTAATATCGATTTCAAGGTGATGAAAAATGAGAAGTGAAATTTCTTATGTGTGTACTAATGTTAGTTACAAATACGAGTGGTATAAAAACATATGAAGTTTTATTTCGCATTTTTCATGATGATCTCCTACCACGTAGTAACAAACGGTTACATCCATTAATTTATTGATTTTGAGATGGATTACCTAAATTTGTAGAAATTGATGGAAGATTCCCTCTCCCCTTTTTTTGTATCAAGATAGAGTAGTAGAAAGCCAAAAACTTTCTTTTCCAAAAAAATAGAAGGTTGTTCTGCAAAATACCTAAGATGAGATCAATGATGCATTTTGTGAAAATCATAGGTATACGTTCAATGTGGACTCACAAATTGAATTTCCAACACTGAAAATATGAGAGGCTTACTACCAAAATTGAAATAATCCAGATACCTCCGAGATAAAAAAAAAATTGAAAATACTTTATTTTGTTTTTTACAATCTCAATCATTCCATAGTATTTGAGTTTGAGATGGTTTGAATGATTACTTTATGTATTGGAATAGTGTTGTTCAGAAGTGAATTATTGAAATCAGTAATGAAAAAGATTCATCCAAATATAAGTATGAAATTTCTCAAGTCTTTTCCTTTCAAATTTGAATATTCCGGGAAGTTGGCACATACAAATAAAAATAGTCTCATAATGCAAGGAAAAGGACTACAAAAACTATCAATCAAAGAAGTGTCAATTATTTATCATCCAAATGCTATTGTTAAACCTGGAAACTATTCAGTAGTTTGAAAAATACTGAAATAAAAGATACTGACTGCAGTATGATAGAGAATCATGATCGATTTCTAATATTTTCAAGATATCAACTGTCAACATGGAATTTTGCATAGTCATTTCATTCAGTATTCGTTAGGTTCAAACAAAATTTCGACTGATTTGGAAGTAATTTTTGGTGTATTTTCATTCAGTCATTATATACAGCTGTCAATGAAATACTCCTAAAATCTTTTTTCATAAATATTGAAATTCACAAAATGACACAAGCGGTACTTCTCAACACCGAAGAATATGATTTCCTTTCCAGAACAATAAATAATGAAAACAAATTTATTTCTTTGGAGCAACATGATTCAATATGAAATTGGCAGTAATTACTGCCGATACATCTTCGAAAAAAACTTCTCTGATGTAATATCGACATATAATCTCTCCGGACGCCAAGATCCATTACAGCTCCTTGAAGTTATATACTAAGTAACCCGACTTACCTCAACAAACGCTCCCCGGCCAACTGTACCCAGTAATTTCGCAAGAACCCAACTATCAAACCGAAGTAAGGAACATTTAACAAGATATATGTAGCAAAGTCCGGAATCCGGAGGTCTTTTCTCCTTCCCGGAGCCAGTCCACCGCAAAGGCACGTGACGAGACGGCAAATCGCAGTAGCCAGCGACCCATCCGACCCTCCGAATGGCTCTATAATGGGCCGTTGCCACTTTACAATGGCTTCTTTATCCAATCAAACAAGTCTTGAGATTCCGTTTTATAGTCGGTATATCTTCGTTTAATGCCGAAGCGGTGTTTTGTGTGTGTGTGTGCTCGGCCGTCTTTTGTTGGACGCTTCAAAAAACAACTTCCGAACGCCCCGGGGATGGAGCCGGAAATCTTTCAATTCAGTCGATATTGCACAATACCGTATGGTCAGTGAACGTGTTTTCCAAATGGGAATTCAATTCCGAGTTTTTTCACATTGGTCCATGTGTTGCAAATTGCATTAGTACTTCCAGAGATATGCCGAATTGAGTCATTGAAACTGTATGATGAAACACTCGGATTTCATCGGAAGTTTCCATGTTTTCAAAAATAACAATATGCAGAACCATTATACAGCCCCATTTTCATTATTGTTCCACTCTGCTTTATTTTTCAGATAAAAACAATATACTGAAGTTACAGAAACTGCAAAATCTAGGTTTAAGAATCATCTAAAAATGTAATAGATACACTCCCATTCAATGCATGCTGAGTGCCCTCAAGTGGTATGATGTAGCAGATAGACTGTATTACTCAACTATGATATTTGTTTATGAAATAGCCAGAAATTCATTATCAAAATATTTTGATTCCTTCATTACGAACAATAATCAAATTCATGACTACAACACAGGAACCGCCAATCAATTCTACATTTCCGGGACAAGAACAAAGCAATCTATGAAGTCGTTGTTTTTCAGAGGATTGAATGATCTCAACCAATTACCATACCACATTGAAGATTCTGTTAGTTTATATTCATTCAAGGCTCAGTTGAAAATATATATAACATCACGTACTCTATGAATTCTCTGAATTTTTTAATTTTTATGTTTCACATCATGGAATTATTTTAGTGGTACGAGCTTTTATATGTGTTCTGTATACATTGTCTCACATCGTGTTACATTGTGATATGTTAAATATTTCATTACCTAACCACTCGTATAATTGTTTTTATGCCCTAGTATTGTAATATGGAATTACCTATTCTGAATACTCCTGATGTGTTCTGTAGTATGGGGAAATATTCTCAGGAACACATTTCAATTTTTAGCTTTTTAGCTTCTTGTATTTCTATATAATTTCAACGTATTTTATTGTTAGGAGAATTTTTATAGTGTTTTAATATTTTTTATATAAAATTTTTACCTTTTTGGACTTGTATTTATATTGGGATTTCCTATTTTCAAATAAATGAATAAAATAAATAAAATAACCAAAAATATCAGATTCAGTTATTGAATCTGCAAATGGAAATAAAGTCAATACAACCCCAGACAAAGCAAATTTTCATTTGCTTTGTCTGGGATTGTATGTATGAACTGAAAAACAAATAATTTTCAGGAAAAACGAAATACATATAACCATTCCAATTTCAATGTTCTTGAAATTATGTGAATCATGAGAAATATATGATGTAATTACTTCATTAAAAAACAAAAATCAGTAGGAGAGGTAGCTATAAAAGTCACCTATAAAAGTAACAAAATATGTAGCTGAGGATATCTGTCATCCTCTCATCTACATAATAAACCTGATGCTCTCCAGAATAATTTTCCCAGATAAGTTGAACATTGCTGCAATCAGAGCCATTTGCAAAAAATAGAATCGACAAAACTATCGTCCATTAGCTCTTTTATCAAATATCGGTAAGATTTCAAAATCTCAAAATTTTTTCAGAAACGGTGAATTCAATATACTTGCGTTATAATGCCCATACTGTGATATTGAATGCGCTGAATAAAAAAAAACTACAGCAGTATGTGTTCTCTCCAAAGCTCTCGACAGGGTCCTGAATAAACTTGAATATTTTTTTGAAACTGATAAACTCTTACATAACAAATTAGATTTCAATACCTCAAAGAAAGAAACGAAAAAGCATAACAAATTAAATCTGAAAAAAAATCAAAGTGGGGGTTACATAAGGCTCCTTTCTTGGGACACTAATGTTTATTTTATATATCGACACTCCGCCTCATATAGTTGTTTAAAAAATTATCCAATTTTCAGATGACACTTCTTTAATATTCAGCGACATAATTGGGAATGATATAAAGAACATCATATCGAATTCTCTGAACTTACTGAAAAATTGGTTTGAAACTCAACTCATGAAGTTTCCTAATACGCACCAGAATGATACTTTTTCGCTTCTTGATGATGAAGATGAAATAACAGCTGCTCATTTGAAATTATCATAAATCACAATAGATCCTAGACTGGACTGGAAAAATTATGTTGACCAACTGGCACGAATTATAAGAGGCTACTGCTATACACTTGATATATTGGCTCAGCCAGCAAACATAGAGGCTACATACATTGACTGCTTATTGAGCATACGTCTGATGTCAAGTTAGATATGGAATTATATATTATTTAATGGAACTTGACTACAATACTAGATTTAGGCAACATCTAACTACGGATTTAAAAAAAAATATACTTATGTTCAAAGAAATGTGGAATTTTCAGTTATAATCTGAAAAAATACAAATAAATAAAATGAAGGATCGTCTTAAGCAGTTATTAATACAAAAGGCTTATTATAAACTGAAGAAATATTTCGAAGATAGTCTTCTTTGAATTTACTATTCTCATTATATAAGTATATCTACTTGTGATGCACTGTTTGGAACCTTTGGTGTAGTAATGAATATTACTGGAGTTTTTCCTAACACCAAATTGTTATTTCAACAAATCGACACGTGTTTCGATCACCAAGTGATCATCTTCAAGAGCTAGCTGAGCCTCGTTACGAATGACAGCTTTCAGAAGTCGAAACTCGTGCGAGCTAAGGACTAATGAGTGTTTTCCTTTTAATGTGTGATTTCTGAAATGATATGCGATAATTCATTAAATTTTTTTGCACGTAGATGTAGATGCATGGAGATAAAAACACCTTTCAATGTGCAATCTCAGTTCATAAACTATTATATTCTTCCTTTTAAGTTTTGCCTTCTTTTCGTTTATATATAATCTGTTGATATTACTGACATGTTCTACACCCACTTGAACGAATAAAGAGTATCTATCTACCTATACAATATGTAGGTACTCGACTTGCAATAAAAAATAAATGTATATTACGAAAAGAAAATGTCATATTATTTTATTTTTCAACAATTGGATTGAGGAAGAGAGTAGGAAGAGCTTTCTGAATAGCGTTACGGTCTCGCCCAATGTTCAATGGAAGACAGTGAGATTGAGAGAGAGAGGGAGAGAGATAGAGAGGGAGATAGAGAGAGAGAGAGAGGAAGAAGAGTCTAGTCTCTTCCTAGATTTGGCAAGCTGTGCGTCAAATTATGTCAAAACTATTTTTCGGGTTTATTGGCGTATTCCGTGTTCCGATTGTCCTTAAAGGAGAAATGCCGGTAGTTACATTTTATGACTGTTAATTCTTTCTTGAGGTTGACTTGTTTTTTGTGATACTATCGCCTCCCTATATAGTCTCGAATATCAACTTGAGAGTTTAATTGAACAATTGAATTTCTTCAAATGCGGTAATGTGGGTACGTGTACAAAGATGGAGGAGTAGAAAGCCAAAACATTTATTTGCCAAAAATTGATCTCTCCTGAAAATATACTTCTTAGAATTCTAACAAAACAAGTAAGTTTTCTATATAATTTTGTTCTCAATGCAATTGAATTTTTGATAAACTTGAATCCGAAATGCATTATCGAATTTGGTGAGTATTTGAAGTAAGTATCTTTATTAAAAAAATATGAATATTCCAGAAGATAGTTGAAAAAATTCGAACAAAAAGTATCAAGGTCAAAAATTTTCGCAATTATTTCGCTACCGTTCTGAATACAGTGATAATTGTTTTCAATGGGAGTGATATTGTACTACGTATACGTGTTTTTTTAAATAAATAAGGCTTAGTGTCACTGTATTATCGACAGCTACTTTCAATTCAAATTAAATGAACATTCATCTGAAAAACATCGCTTCAGTTATCTTCATCAAGCCCTTGAAATATATTCAACACATAGACATGAAATTGATGTCCTTCAACATTCCGTGAATAGTGATTTTATTGACACCAGATGTGTCCGTTCGCACGGAAGTAATGTACTTCATTTCAAATTAATATAGGTTCTCTGATTGATTCGGGCGTTACTTGATGAAGATCCATAGTAATTACATAAACAATACCTAACTATTTGTTACTTAACTCAAAAAACTACTGTGATAGCGAAACGTGTCGCTCAACATATTTTGAAAATGAAATTAGTGCAGATTAAATCATAAGGTGTAGTATATGGAATTGATATTGGTTGTCAATTTGTACCATTTCACTCCTCATTGATGGCTGAACTCTTTTTTTACTGTTCATGTCTGTAAAAAAATCTCTTTTGATCTGAAGCGCAAGCGAATATACCATCCTATCGGATGATTATCATTACTCTTGTACTTTGATTGTTTTGATGATGGAAGCTATCAGCACAATTCTTTTTAGCAATGTACGAACTGTCAATGATCATACCATATTTCAATACTTAGTATTAGTGTTATATTTTTGTTATTTTTATTCAACTGATGAATATCATTATTGAGCTTGGTGGCTAGAGAAAGATTTTGTACACTATTTTTTATTTCGTTTCTTGAAAAAACAACTGAAAAACTACAAAATAAAATAAAGCCATGTAGAAAATAAATCCCTAAAGACAAACAATGTTTTCCTTGTGAACTTTTGACTCAAACTCGTGTATGTGTTGGTTGTTATTAATGACCTGTTATTAATGGCCTGTTTCAGCCTCTGGTAACACATTCAATTGGCCGCACTGTACTGCATAGTCATGAATATGTATCTTCCTCTTGCCTAACTCCTCTCATATCCATCATGTCCATAAATTGCATTACTTTGGTGAAATCTTTGCCAAAAACAACTTCAATTCACAGCAAACATATACAGCCAACTTTTCCGATAAATATTTCAATTGACTTTTCGTCCATTTCATGTCCTGCAAGTATTTGAATCTGATGCCATCAAATTTTCGTCTAAGCGTAAATGAACAATAATTTCTCATTCGATACCGATGCTGAGTACATATAACATTTTGTTCCGATACATATGGCACTGTTGAATTCTTTCCGTGATAAATAAGTAAACTTTTGAAAATTGTAATGTTTAAACTTGACTTCCTTTGTTCGGATTTCTTCAATCGATACTCATGATCGGAGCAACATATACCAAGGAAATTATTTTCGTGATAAATAAACAAATTTCTTATAATTGCTAGAGTTACACCAAAACTTGATTTCCTTTCATCTGTTCGGACTTCCATTGTCTAACATAATGTAAATTGATTTGAAATCCCTTAAAAAAATTAAAATGAAAATAACAATATCATCAAACAGGACGTTTCGATTGTTAGTAACCACAATCATCTTCGAGTGATAACTGGACGATTGTGGATACTAACAATCGAAACGTCGTGACATTATTTGGTTTGGAATCTTTTAATTTCTATTTTTTATTTTTTGTTAATAATATTTTTTTATTTTGAACTATTATTATTTCAATTTTTTTTGGTTGTTGCTTGTATGTTATTTCTTTGTAAATAATTTCAGTTTTTTGTTTAATAAAATTGATATTTTCGGTTAATTTTTTCAATTTTTTTTTCAGGGATTTCAATTCAATTTATATTATATTAGACAATGAAAGTCGGAACTGATGAAATACGCCACGAAACATTGTTAAACACCTTCAAACAAACGTTGATTTCCTTTGTTCGGAAAATAATCCTACAAAGTAATTGTGATTAGGAAAAAACGAAAGTTATGCATAGAAAATTCTTTCATGATTTAGTAGAACCCTAGCATCATAAAACAACCTGTATAAATCTCCCAATATATCGGTGGAGGAAGCATATATCCGCCCTACATTAATAATATCTTCAAAATTGTCAAATATCCTTCACCAAATTTTACACCGACGACAAAATAAGAAAAAGACGAATTTACGCCAAACTGCATCGTCGGCGTTCACCAAAGTATTAAACCCAGTGCCTTCGCCAAAAAGTGAATCCTAACTGTCGAACCTTCGAAGTTAAATTGGCAGTACACGTATTTGTTGAATGTTTATAAATATCCGTGAATTGTTCGATTTTTGTGTGACTAATAATACTACCGAATTTAATAGTTGTGGCTCATTTGATTCTTGAGATATCATGCAATATCTTTTTTAAGAAATTTCAGCAGGCATGTATTTTGTCTTTACGAAAATGAGAATACATAAAATTGAAAATAGAATTATTTAGATGGTTGGTCGGTTGAATATTATGGACTGTATTTGCTAAAGTCATTTCAGACAATTCCGTTCTCTGCTTCAATAAGTTTGTTGGGGCTTAAAATGGACACCAATATGTCTTGGCACAATCAATCATGGCGCTGGAATTGCAGAGTCTGCTTCTCAGAAGCTTAGAACTCTGTTCCGAACCAGAAAACTGTTCACATCGTAGCAACTGTTGATGCTTTATACAGCTCATATCAGACCTTCTTTGGATTATTGTTGTCACGTATGGAGCTCTGCCCCAAACATACCCTGAAGTTGCTGGATTCCATCCAGCCAGATTGGAGACGGGAACATCACGTCCAACCTTGAAAGCCTGGAATATCGTAGAAAGGTTGGAGATTTGTATCTCTTTTATAGATACTTTCACGAGAAGTGTTCAAGTGACCTGACACATTTTATTCCACCAAGAGCGGTACATATCAGGAATACGCAATGGAGTGTGGCTGTTTAATTAATTAATTAATTAAACCTCGTTTTGAGGTTTAACTCAGTACACCTGGAACTCTTCCATCTGGAGTACTGCGTTTATGTGAAATAAACTTCCTGAGAATGTTTTTCCAATTGGATTGAATCTCAAGCGATTCAAATCCAATGTTAGTCGCTACTTTTGCACAAGCACCGCTCTGAGAGCGCCTTAAGGATTTTCCAACAGTGCTTGTGTTTTGTCCTAGAAAAAATTAAGTTGTGTATATCCATTCAGCATATATTCATTCTTTCCATTCCATCTTTTTTGTTACTTTTTCATTTTGTCACATCACTAAGTATACATTACCTATATACTAATAATATACCTCTGTATGCCACTAATATAACATTATACTATACTTATATTGATATTATTTGCCACACCCATGCTCGAGAGTAACATTTTGGGTGTTCTATATTTATTTACGACTACGTATTCTATTTTTGTTTAGACTACATTTCTTATGGTGGATAAATTGATTGATTGATTGATTGAGTCCATTATTTACTCAACAGGGTATTTATTAAACATACGGCAAAACATTCAAGAGACTATTTCCTTACTAGTCTAAGGATGTTTTGTCCTTTGATGATTTTTGATAAGACGCTTCGTTTCGAAAATACGGAGTGAAAAAGAATTTCGACAATAACAATTCATTGACGAAAATTACATGTGATGTTTGTTAATCTACAAGAACTGTTGAAAATAACTACCCCTCCCCCTCCACAGATGATTACTCAAGAGAAATACTATTTAAATTGAATGTCTGCAGCCGTTTGTCGTAATCGGAATGTTGTTGATAGGTACCAATGGAATTGTTAGATTTTTTTATTACTTGGTAGGTCGAATGTAGCACGCTATATTTTTATTTCGGCTACGTTTATAATTTTAAAGTTACCAAAATTGTCGAAATTATTTTTCGCCCTGTATCTTCGAAACAAAATGCCCTATCAAAAGGACAAAATATCTTTAGAATATAAGGAAATGAATTTCGAAATTTTAATTTCTCCGAACTACCTACACAGTAGGGTGTATTAAACGTCTGTCGAAAAACAACTACTTTTCCTGCTAATACCACGCTGAATATTGAATTGCATCCGACAGACCTTCATGCAAGATTCCTCACAGATGCTAGTCTCGCAGATGTTTCTCGTTCATTCAGCAGCAGGACCATGTTGAAATTATTCAAGTAGATCATCTGCAGACCGCGATTTTGTCAATACAAGAAAGATCCTACCCAGACAACAATGTGACTGGGACTCGATTAATTTCAACACGGCTCCGCTACATATTTAAAACCTTCGTCTGAGATAAATATTGTTAACTAGTAACAACTCCATCTCGTGAACAATGTCCCAAGCGAGAAAGAAAAAAAAAAGGAGAAGAAATAAATTTCGAAATATTAATCTCTCCCAACTACCCACAAAGTAGAGTGTGGTGAACGTCTGCCTAGAAACGCTACTTTCCCGACTAATACCACGCTGGATATTGAATTATATCCGTCTGTCGGGAAAGTAGTAATTTTTCGACAGACATTTACCACACCCTACTGTTTAGGTAGTTGAGAGAGATTAATATTTAGAAATTTATTTCGAAATATTTATTTCTTTATACGTATATATCTCTCCTCGATGGTTTTCACTTTTGATCCTTAGAACAGTCCAAGGAATAGTCCCATGATTTTTGGCGCATATTCAATAAACACTCTCTAGAATATCCTTATGTTATATATTTCTATACTCATATCGTTCCTGCATCATAAATAACAGAAATAACAATATTTTATGAGGATCCAGATATTTACTGTCTAGGTTGCCAATTTGTTTTAATTAATGCCCATATATATGGAGCAAAAAGAGCAGTTCAGTATCTACGAATGGTTGAGCTCTCGAAACATCATTAGCGTCATGCGATGAAGAACCACCTGTCGCAAAGGGTTTGTGGGAACATCAACTTTATGAATTTCTGTGAAGTATCCGTAGGAGTTTATATTATAAGCTAGCGTGTTCGGTGTTCAGAAAACATACTCTGTCCTATAATTTAACTAGAAAGGTGGAACACAAAGGAAGCGGGATTACGAACATTTGTACTTGTGAAGCTTCCTTTGTTTCAACGTTTGATACAGGAGCCGGATGTTTGAAATCAACTCCCAATGAATTTCAAATGCGAAAAGCCGAACGAGACTATATTGAAATCGCTTTGAAGTGTGGCCACCTGTACCATCATGGATATTTTGTAACTCTGCATAGTAACTGACAATTAAATCCGGGACAGTTCTGTTCATGTTTGATAAATTAGTGACCGGACATGGTTCTGAATTAAGTTTTCAAGCCATTTTCAATAACTGCAAATTTTATGGTAAATATTGATCATCTTCATGTATGGAAACCCTTCGCTTGAAGATTTTTTTCATAGACGCATCTGAGTAATGATCATTTCCATACAATCAATGTTATAACTTTTCAGATAAAACAACCAGATAGAACAACCGGACATAATCTTCAGTTCACAAATATTTAATTATTATCTTAAAGCTACAGTAGAGATTGATTATAGGAAATAATTCGAAAGGAGGGTAAATCTTCCACCTTGGTTCAAGTAACTTTTTTTATTGAAGTATAATATTTTGTGAAGAATTCCAAATCGTGAAAACTATATGAATTATATGAAAATATGAAAATTTGAAATTTAACTCACTTATCTTGCTATACAGTTTCCAATTCGATATTCAAAATGTACCAGAAAAAACTATTGACAATTGATGTGAAATATTTTTTTGAAAAATTCGATTTTCAATAATGTGTGTTGGAGCTTTCACCCAATTCTCCCCAACAATGAAAACTTTTCCTTAATGAAGCACGAGCTGTATCATGTCACATTGATAGACATGGCATATCCGTAAGGAAATACATCACCCCCACTCACTCAGGTTCGTTCTTTGAGGACATTTGAGTACAGCAATGCATTTGTGGTTCAGCCTAGTAGCACTTATGAGACCTATGGCGAGCGCTCCTTAGTATTGAATTATCAAAACGTTATGTTTGAGTTCTGCTTTCCAACAATCTGAGATGTTGGCAAAACGTTGACTTTCAAACTTTTTCTTGATTTTGACAGAACACATTCATTCAATATTTTTCAAATGATGAAATTATCAATTTCACAACTTTTTCATCAAGTATGCTCATCATACCGTTTGTCATTTCTTTTGAAGAGTCGACCTAAAACGACATATGTTCTATGATATCCGAAAAACATGAAAAAAAATTAAAATACCTACAAGTGTCTATTCCAAAGTGAGAAAAGACCAATATATGTGGTTTCGACACAAAGTATGTGCTCTGCTTTTTTTTCCGAACAAACGACAGTGACCTGTTTTAGAGAGAATTTGTTGATTGCATATGACTTCATTCAACTGCTGGTCGATAATATATTTATTTCAGTTTTTCATTGCTTATTCAATTCTTATCATTTTATTTCATTTCGAGTATTTGTACTTTTATATGGAGATGGAGAAGTTGCAGAACCTTCTTTCCAGAAATAATTCTCTCTGAAAAATGTCTCATTTACTCAAACAAGATTCATATGGCTGATATTCAATGTATGATTGTCTGAATATCTTTACTTACTGTCATCTGGACGTACGTAGATTTTTCTCATTCCTGACTTAAAATCATATTATTATGTATAGTATGAATGCTTCATTTTGTACTATCATCCAAATAGGTGCTGATGAGTTGAAAAGCCATGTGTCTGTTCTCGAAACTTCGAAGTTAACCATTCAGGAACACATTGTCCCATGTAAGTGAGATTTTATATTGAAACTCGTTCATATACTATGTTGTGTAGCATTCCTATCATATATGTCTAATTCAATTCTATAACGAATGTTTTGGATAGAAACTTTTTGAAACGAAATTATATATTTAGTACAGGTAGCGACATTAACCAGTGAATAGGTCAAAACTTGTTTTATCTGTCATTCATTGTATGTATTATTATTTGAATATTAAAGTTGAGTTATTCTGTGGAAAAGTATCGTGTGTTTCATTAGTTTTTGGGCCCAATCCCAATTTTTTTTGAAAATGTAATGAATTTCTCAGTTTTTATATCAAATGAAACGGCTGGTAGCTACATCGGTAATGTTCCAAAATTCAAGGGATGTGAGAATTAGAATGAGTAGGCGTTCTTCGTTGGGAATATTTTAATTTAAGTTGGCGTTGATAATAACAAACAAAATGGTGATGAATTATCGTTGAAGATCAAAAGACAAAAACAAAATTTACGATAGCCATCGATTTATTCTCGAATAAATCGATAAATGGTGAAAACACAGTGCATGGTGTTTGGACAAAGCTGAAATGGTTATTCGATTATTCGGGTTTCACACGCAGAATCAGTTTGTTGCGGAGTTTAATCTCGATACGGCTAAAAATTGTTAATCTGTGACGGCATACGTAACAAAGATAATTGAAACCTCGTATAAATTAAGAGGGACTGGCTTCAACATCAGTGAGGAACGGATTATTAAAACTGGCAAAACTAGCTAAAAAATTCTCACCGATTATATTGGCGTCTAAACACTCGGGTATATCCATTCCAACAAATGTCATTAAATCAAGACTTATGGATATGATAATTTTGGGTGCACTGAAACAGGTAGTGTTTTTTATCGACAAAAGGTTGGCAGAGGAAGAATTATCGCAAGTTGGCAACAATTCAGTCAGTCAAATCGACCTGTAGATTTTATATAATAGATTTCACAAATTCAGCAGTAGAATTTGTTTGTAATGAAATCGATTCAGAGTCATGCATTTTTAGATTGCTGAGATAAAATTTAAGATCCTCAATAAAAATTTCGATTCGAATACATACCTGAACCATTTTATCAGGTACTAGTGGTACATCACAGTTTTTATTATTTCAAACGTTCCTTTATATTTTCCGTTTTTAAAATGTCTCTATTGAAAATTCAAATACATTCGTATCTTTTCTCTTTTCTTTCCTAGAATAACAAATCAGATTGCCATAGCAAAGTTATTGTCTGGGTTGGTCGTAATGTACAGGTTTTTATATGACACCAACTAAAACATTCCGTCCTTTGCGTCATCCCCTTTGATGTATACCGCAATCATGGACAAAATGTTTGGCATAAAAACTTGCAGGACAAGGCAAACAAACCCGAAAAGTAGCTTCGACACATCCTCATAAACTGTTCGTTTTATATCTCACGACAAAACTACAGAATAGCCTCATTCAACAAATATTCCAATCTTTGCAGCTGTCTGTGTATATTCCAGAATCTACCCATTCTCCGACACCTCACTCATCGCACTTTGTTTGCGATTGATGTTTCCGAGTGACCGTGATGTTAGAGCACGAGTTGGATTTTAAATTGGATATGGCTGGAGCATCGCCTTTTTATTGAGTCATAAATTTCGCTCAACACCATCCCACTCACTAGAGGCAAACATATATGCCGCTCAAAGGAACCGACTCGTTCAACAATGAAAACAAAACCTACTGTCCGTTTTTGAGTATAAAATGTGCATTATGATTTGAATAAAATATACGAACCACTTTTATGTCCAAGAAATTTGGTGCAGACAAGTTTTGATATTCGTATATATTTATTTCCAAGCAGATATTTACGACCATATTACAAATATCCTGCTTGACCGTCATATGGTTGTGTCTCAATGTCTCTGTGAAAGTCTCAATGTCTCTTACTGTTTACAATAAATTGCTTTGCTGACGACAGCACAGTTTTCTCATTATCGTCCGAGGATGCACATTTTCACCAGCAACAGAAGGTTGCATATCTTAATGAGGATCTAGAAGTGATTTCGAATTGTGGTGAAAGTTCGAATCAATGCTACTAAAATACAGGTAGCGCTCTTTTCTAAAAAGATAAATGTCTCCGAACCGGATATAATAATGTCAGGGCAGACATGCTTCGATGAGTTTGTTGTGGGTTGAAATGAACACCAATCATGTCGCTGGAATTACAAATACTGATTCACAAAAGCTTGGAACATTGTTCCAAACCAGAAAGCTGTACACACCTCAACAACTTTTGATGCTTTATAAAGCTCAGATCAGACCTTCTCCGGAGCCTCTAAGCATTCCCTGAAACTGCTCGATTCCATCCAGAAAAGAGCCATCCGCCTGATTGGAGACACGAACATTACTAGCAACGTTGATAGTCTGGACCATCGAAGAAAGGTTGGAGTTTTGTCTCTCTTTTATAGCTACTTTCACGTGAAGTATTCAAGTTATTACCTCCACAAATGCTCTACCAGCTTTTCAACAGTGCAGACGGCAGTGGGTATAAAAAAAGAAGAAAGGAGTAAATCAATTTGCGAATCTTTTATTGATGAGAGTTATGGGAAAGAGAGCTTCTGTCAAATATAAAGAAATACAGTTATTTTTTAACAATAATAGAAGGTGAAGGAAAATTGTAACGAAGATTGTCAGTTCTAACTTCCACGACCAATACACACAATTTAATTCATTCACAAGGAAAAATAAATGATATTAAAATGAAGGATTTTGTCACAATGATGTCCTCGTTGTCTAATTCAACTGATGAATTATCTACCTTCTAGAATGAATACCATCGGTTTACAATTGTTCAATGAAAGAGTTTTGAAGTTTCAATACAATAGGCTAAACTTATATAATCAATACTTAGTAAAAGTAGATACTTTTCAGCTAGATGAAGTGGGTTACGCAGTAATGCTGACAGTTATGGTAATGTTACTCCTGTGATTCCAATGCGTCCCGTTCAGACCCAAATGAACGATAAAAAGGAACAATATTACCTTCTTTGAGACATGAGGCTTACGATCATCCGCTTTTATGTCGTTACTCATAGTGGTGAGTCATCTAGGTGTCCAAAAAGTGAAGATTCGTCAACCGCTATTCTCAAAATTGTGGAGATTTCATGGGCGTTATCAGTCAGCAACAAACAGGAAAATGGAAAATGAAGGCCTAAAAATTCTATACATGTCTGAACATAATTTCTTGCAAGCAAGAAGGTCGTATCAATGAAAAACAAAGTGTTTGTTCATACGTGAGATGGAGTGTGGCCTTTTGAGATGTCCGAGTTCTTCGAC
>WOGP01002153.1:0-17297 GCA_015342065.1 Leptinotarsa undecemlineata
TAACTGGATGCTAACTGCATGTCGAGATAAGGGATTCCTGGAATATCTCTTACTCAGCTGAATCTCTGTATGAATGACCGTGTCATGGGAATTATGACCACGTAATTCTGTCTGTGTTTCAATATTCAAATGCATCCGATTCTTATTCACTGGTATCTCTTTTTCGCATTGTTCAACATTGCTATTGGAATCACTACACAGCCACATTTTAAACAAATAAAATTTTTTTTAAGTAATTATAACTTCACCAATATCGAATTTCAACACTCAAATCGCGATCAGTTCCGGAACAGAACATTGATAACACGACTCTTCTAACCATCTTCACATTCCATTGGTCACCATAACATGACTTTAAATTCAATTTCATGACTCTTCAGCCAATCATAAAACTCGGTTAGAAAAAATTATATTCTACAGTCCACGTGGACTAATTCGTAGCGGCATTATTCCTTTGTATTGGTTTTTTTGATCTTTGTGTTCGCCGAAGCTTTAAGAATTATTATATCGATTACTTCGACTATACATACAATTATACTGTAGCATGTTGAGAGACTTTAGACTTCTCTGATCTATGGAACTAAACATGTGAAACATACTTTTTACCGAAAGCCCTACAGTTTATTTCGGAAATTTCAATCTTTTCACCTCCGTCGTCCCATCTTTCGGATTGCCAATCACTTAAGCACTTTTGAAAGTCAATTTGAAGGAACTTATGAATTTTAAGTTTCTCTTTGAAAAGTCGAGAATTCACAAAGACACTGTCTAAATTATCTTTTTTTAATTGATTTTTCCACGATGGTTGAAGAATATCTTTCACTTTTATCTATTTCTCTGATAACTCATTTTGCTATATGATATATTTCTTGTTTGGAGGGGATGTGGCTGGTCTATAGGCAGAAAATATATTCTCGTCTTTTTTTGTTTTGGAGAGTGATCAGAACTTTCAGGAATATATCTGAAAAAAAAAAGTTTGCTTTCTACATGTATACATCAAATTCCTAATGAAAAAAAGACAGGAAAATGTTGTTATCCTCAAGAAATTTCAATTATATCGATTCATCATGAACATTTTATTTTGTATTTCTAGAAAAATGAAGAAAACAAGCATCTGTTTCATTTTCGCATATATTTTTGAATGTTGGAATTGACACTCTGAAATTATTATTTTTATTATAAGTTATTGATAACTATTACAGATTTATAATTCATTTCCTATTGTATCTCACAGAAATAGTGCTTTCAGAGTTTTTCGACCGTTCTTAATGAATAAACAATCAGGTATATGAAAAATTTAATTTCTGCTTAATGAATACTTTTCAATGCACAACGATAAAGTGAAACCTCTAATTGTTTGCAATATCCAGTAGCATAGCACAGCCCATGTGGAGATGACCTACTTATAAATAGAATCAATGCGATGTTTTATGGATTCCAGCAACAACTTTGGAGGAAACCTCATGTATTTTTAACGAAGTTTGTTATGATGTCTTCCTTGAATATTCATATCGAGATGTTTCTTGTTTAAATATAATTTGTCGCCTAGGTACACAATTCATTTCTACTTTTTTCAAGAATTATTTTCATACACTAGATAACATTTTGAAAAATTACAGTGAATCAAAAAAATATTACACAGACGGAGATCTGATAATAATCTTTTTGAGTTGTGAACAAGGAAAGACGAGTTTTAATGTAAGAAAATCATTTTGAATGGTTGATTCTGAAGGGAATTCATGTCGTTTTCAATTGTGAAATTAGTTAACTCATTTTGATGTCAATGAAGTTCGAGGTGTACTGAATTGAACCTCAAAACGATGAACAGCGTATTTCAGATATGTATTTTGGATAGAATCCAGCAGCTTCAGGGTATGTTTTGGGGCGGAGCCACATACATGAGAACAATGAAAGAAGGTCTGATCTGAGCTTTACAAAGCATCAAAAGTTGCTGAGGAGTGTACAGTTTTCTGGTTTGGAACAATGTTCCAAGCTATTGAGAAGCAGCATTTGCAATTTCAGCAACATGATTGAGCCAAGACATATTGGTGTCCAAAAGCTTGGAACACTGTTTCGAACAAGAAAACTGTAACACCTCAGCAACTTTTGATGCTTTATGAAGATCTGATCAGACCTTCATTAAAGTATCGTTCTTAAGTACGGGGATCCACCCTTAAGCATACCCTGAAGCTGCTGGGTTCCATCCAGAGAAGAGCCATTCGCCTGATTGGAGACGCGAACATCACTTACAACCTTGATAGTCTGGAACATCGAAGAAAGGTTGGTAATTTGTCTTTCATCTACAGATACCTTTCACGGGAAGTGTTCAAGTGACTTGGCATATTTGATTCCACCAAGAGCGGTGCATATCAGAAACTCGCGGCGGACTGCGGCTGCTCATCGTTTTGAGGTTCAAATCAGTACACCGAGAACCTCCATCAAATTAATTAAATCGTTAATTGTTTTTTATTGAATTATTTTTCGTTAGTATCAAGGAAACATGATGAAAATTTCTTGGTCGCTATATTCCAATCCAGGTCAATAGACAATTTCGTGTTAGGATCATGTGAAAATTCATACCTACGTTTCCATCAAGATCCCTCGATTAGTCTTTGTCTAAATGAATTTCTGTAGATACTTCATTCGAAGGTGCGTTAGCATGAGCTAAAACTCTCCTGGGGCTATCAAATTCAGATTGACACATCATTGCATTACCCATGCAGTTTCGGCAGAATGGATGTCTTCTTTGTACCAGCGATATAGTTATATCAGGTTTCTCAACGTGAATCGCTAATTTCGTACAGGTACCGTTCTCAGAGCCGCTTAGGAATCTTTCTGTAGAGTTTGATATGACCTACACCGTATAACGATAACATCGTACCTTCATCTCCATCATATACCTTCCATCAATACCTTCCATCATATACCTTCGTCTCTCTTCCACATTTCATGAACTTTGGAAATCCTGAAAAAGTTGAGAGTGTCTTTGACCTGCACGAGTTCTCCACTTATCCTCAAAACGACACTCTCTCCCATGAGCATAGAGTTGACAATCGGGCTACCATTTTGCCGTGGAAAAACGAGCCTTTCCAGAAATTACATCCATTATTCAGGAAAACGTGTCTGCGGGCTTACATTTCTCCCTGAATATTCTCAGTGAAACTGGCACATCACTTATTTAACGTAATCCTTTTCGTCCTTTTGCAATTTTCATGCCGCAGGATATAACAACGTAAGAACAAGAAGTTGAAGGAAGTCTCAGTGGAGGATTCGGTTTCATTTTCTCATGTTTACAGAGTTTTCAAGTAGCTTATCGTATGTGTTTTGGAAATATGTATGAAGATACTGTTTTGAACATATTGTGACAAATTTATTTTCAGCAATATTTCACTAATCACAATGTAATTTATTTATTACAACACTTAACGCTTGATTCATTTCGACTATTTGAATTTCTTGTTTAGCCACTCGATTTACTTTCTGAATTGCCCTCTTGGGTCGGGAAGACGTTCTTATATCGGTAACGGTCCTTTCTAAAATCCTGTAGTCGGTTCGGTACGGTAAATTTACCGGCGACTCACGACTGCATTCTCTCGCGGTAATGTCATGTTTTGTTCAATGACTCGGGTGGCGTACTGGTCAGGGGCGGCTTCAGATTGGTTACAGTATTTTCTCGAGAAAACAATTGATTAAAATAAAATTCTTGCTATGGGAAAGCAGAGAATTTAGATTTCCTTATCACACTATCTAGAATGCTATGGAAAACTGTGGAAAAGCTTAGGATCGGGTAAATATGAAAACTGACAATTTTTTTCTATAGTTTATTTTAAAAAACGGCTCACATTTCAATAAATACCTAGAAGGTAATAATAATCACCCATTCGTAAAACTAGAATCATTTCTTGTTCAACGCTCATTTGAAACATTTCTCACAAAGCCAGAGAAATATATTCTCCCAACAAACAAAATCACAAGTGCGGGGAACTTTTCAGGAATATTTGCATTTTTGATATCCGTAACAAGTTTCGATGTGGCCATTCAACAGTCTTAGAATTAACACTAACAATAGAAAAACTGTCAATAAAAACAACAAAAATCAACAGTAAAAATCACTATTATTTTCGGAATATCGGCAATGGTAAAAATCACAAATTTTTGAGTATCTCGGTAACTATCTTTCACGGGAAATGATGCATTTTGATTCCATAAGAACATAGTGCATTATATACTTTTTGGAGTGAAGGGTTCTGATGCATTTGGGATGTTTGAGTTTGGAACTCAGAACTCTCAGAATGTAGTAGTCTTAGAAAGATAATACAGTATAATGATGTTCGTTTGGTTGACAATGTTTCATGTTGAATTTAACTAAGTAGTTCTGACTTTCATTGTCTGATATAATATGATTTGAAATCTCTGAAAGGATAAAAAAAATAAAAATGAAATAAAAAGTTAAAAGATTTCAAGCCTAGTTTCACGACGTTTCATGAAGTAACCACGTATCCACAATTGTCTTCAGGTGATGACTAGACTATTCCTCCAAGTGATGACTAGTTATAGGTCATTCGAACACTTTCAGTTATGCCCTATTTCCTCTCTCCGCTTCACCGGTTCAGTGGGAGTTGACAGCTGTTTCGCTTCATCAAATGTTTCCATAGATTGTAAATCTCTATGCTAGCTTGGCTGCATGCGTCGTTGGACAACATATATACAGATTCTTTCAACTTTCCCTTGAACCAGTGTTCCTCCCTGTGGATAATCGCAGCTTGGAACCACTTGATATTATGTTGATGAGTCGAAACATGCTCTACCTTCTGCGATTTGCTGGTTCCTCCTCGATATGTGGGTTCCTTGCGTTCGGCAATGCGGATATAGGATTTTCTGAACTCGCAGGGTATCCGGTAAATGCAATTGTTGGAAGCCAGGTTTTCATAAAATTGCTACGGATGGTATTTCCTGATCTGAAGCAGGTTATTATATGGTACTTGGACCCAATTCTTTTTATATCCTTCAACAATACTCTAATGTAGGGAAGGGCAACCACTGGTTGTGACTTTGTGGGACTCTTGCTGTCTTCTTGCCAAAATGTGTTACATCACTTTGGGGCAACAATTCCGTTGAAGATTTATTCTGATGATGTCTAAGTTCCCTCTCCAGATCCAAAGTGACCATGAAACGTATTTTGACTAAAATACAGCAAGAAGCCCACAAAGAAAAGAAATCATCAGAACCAGTTCTTGCCCCTTCCTAGGTCAGAGGATTGTGGAAAGAATTGAGGCCAAGTACAAATTCTGAACCTGCTTCAGATCCGGAAACACAATCCATAGCAGCCTCACGAAAACCAGGCCACAAAACGTGGACTGCGATTCCAAGAATTGCATTTACCAAATACGCAGTAAGTGCGGCAAATCCCAAATCGGTGGAACTTGAAGACCTTTGAAAGTCGGCATTACCGAACACACGAGAAACACAGCGAGGAGAAACCAATTAATCGAGAATAGCAGAACATGTTTGGACTCATCAACATAGTATCAAGTGGTTCCAAGCTGAGATTATCCACAGAGAGAAACACTGGTTTAAGAGGAAGTTCAAAGAAGCTGCATAATTGTTATCCTACGACGCATGCAGCCAAGCTGGTGTAGAAAAACGCAACATATGAAAACCTTAATCCACCCCCGAACTGATGAATGGCAAAATAGCTGTCTGTGAAAGAATCATTCGCAAAATACTACATAACAAACTAGAATGTGTTCAGAATAGATTTTTCATCAAAATCATCGTTTGTTTGTGATTCTTGTTGGGATATTGAAATGATAATAACCCAGGAGCGACAGATATCTCTAAAACTCTTTTCCATTCGAAGAAAAGAGTAAATAGCGTCATATCGCCAACGAATGATGACACATCATGTTTTTTTTATACTGAAAATGTTGCTTTTGTAATAATTTTATCGCTAGCCAATATTTTATTCAATATCCACCTTATGTGGATAGTCTTTTAAGCTTTCCCATGATATTACCACAAACATTCTGAACGTTTACTGTATCATCCTAAGTTCCCGCATCGTAACCCCCAACTCCACACTCCTGCCACGTCACTGACAAATATCAAATCGAAACGCATCACCCTCACCCACCTATCACTAACACAACTCCATCACCACTTCGGATTGTCTTTTTGGCTTCGAATCACAAAACGGCCCTACACAAATAATATAAAACGGGTTTCTTACTAAGTCTTGTTTTTCAACTTTTTCGGAGGGGATTTCAGCGTCTTTAGTTGGCGCGCCGGGTATTTTGCGGGACTGTTGTTGGCAGCAATGTCGTCCCTGAATGCCAGAAAGCCCAATTGGGCGTGGGAGGCCTCGTTTAGCGCTCTCGATCTGATACAAGCTCGGTACTGGTCAGCTGAGAGTTTTTGGCCTCCTGGACCACCCGAACAGACCTGAAAAAATATGATAATTAGAGTTTGTGGCTTTCGCAATAGAGTCTGAACAATTGTGACTTATTCCACATGTTCTCTGATCAGTACAGTCGAATTAGGATTTGATGACGTGAACATTTTTATTGTCAATTTTTTTTCGGAGTTTTCGAGCAAGGTTGCCGGGCAGTCTAAACATAGGATCCCGGGGGCACTAAACCCGTTGCGTTATCCATCATACTCAATTTAGAGATCGATTTTTGTTCACTGAATAACTCGGGTGAATAAGTAGGATGAGGGGAACCAAAACTCCCCAAAAGCCTTTGCGAAATATGCCACCATGGACCAGCCTACCCAAGGTGAGATGTGAGGAATCGTGCCGACAGCTGAATGGGCGCAGGGTGATATGCGGTTACGAACGATCCTCTTGGGGAACCGGGCGGAACCTCATTGTAATATGCGGGGCTCTGCCAGAGTGACCAACTCTTCCCTTGCTACTCTTGGAAACACATGAATGAAACAAATTCAAAAATAGACACAGAAACAGCAAAAAGCAATCCCGAGGCTGGACAGGAATGTTCATCTCAATCTATAGCAGTGATATAATACAAAGGTCAAGGCTTAAGCGAATTTGCGTCACCAAGGCCAAAAAAAGAAGGAGAGCGATAGAGGCAGGAGTGGCAGCAATTATAAGTGCACCGTCCTCCTCCCCCACTCCACCTCCAACAGCAAATACACTTCCTGCGGTGGCCGCTAAGAGCTCCGCCTTGAATAAAACAACAAACCGGCTGCCCCTGCAGGAAAGCGCCCTTACTTGAGCACCTCCATGGAGGGAACCCCAAGAAGGTTGAATAAGCCGCGCAACGACAGTAATGTCGCTGCACCTTCCAAAACCTTCACGAAGGCCGCCGTGAGACACCTCAAGGTTGCCAAAGAGAGTGTGTGTTCGGCAAGTCTTGGCCTTCACCTGCCTTCCTGGAAAGGAGGACAAATCAGGAGGATGTACAATGGGTCACATGTGGCCTAAATGCTGTGGGTCTACACTCACCCTCCCTACTCTGCAGATACAGATACAGAACTCACTTATTTTCAATTTTACACGAAAAATTGTCGTTAAAGAAGTTGTATAAAATTAAGTTTTTCACAATTTTCATGAGTGTTTAATTTTTTTCCTAGGATTGATATTTTTCAATTTATACCCTAAAAAAGGGGGTGAATTATATTATATTGAACAACTCGTTTATTTTCAATGTTAAGAAAAAATGGTTTTCAACATAATTGTTCAAAATCAAATTTTCTATAATTTTGTTTTCTATAAATTTTTTTGTAGGATCGATATTCTCCGATTTATACTCGAGTAAAGGAGGGGGTGACATCTTATTATTGTAATATCATATATCATTGTATTTTCAATTTTGCTACAAAAATTGTAATCGATAAAGTTGTACAAAATTATAATGTTTTATACAATTTTGGTTCTGATACTTTTTTTCGTAGGAAGCGTTATTTTCCGATTTATACGTGAGAAAATGTGGGGGTGGACCTAAGTATTTTATTATCGCGTTTATTATCAATGTTTTTGATTTATTATATTTTTCTGTTTTTTGTTGATTGTCTCTGAAAATTTTATATTGTAATTTGCCACAATTTTGATGGCAATTTGTTTTGAGGTTCATATTTTTGCTCACGGTAAAGAAATATGAGTGTAAATAATCAGTTGATCGAACAGTATAACTTTCAAAATTGAAAATATTAAGTTTCATTTTGTTTTCAGTACACTTTTGACAGTCTTTCGAAATTATGTCTGATTGGAACCTTTACCTGATGGTCGTCATTTGATTCTTTCTCGAAGGGTCATGGGTGGCTTGCTGAATGAAGATAATAATTATAATAATAATAATAATGGTCTTTATTGGATGAAATAGAATATAACAACCAACCGGCGAAGTTAAAAACTGCAGTGTAGAACACTACAGGTTTGTTCAACCACTTATCCTCAATTCAGTGAGTAATTAAATGAACAAAAATTCTTCCTCTCTTTTCGAATGTAAATCGAAAAAACAACTTTGTTCGTTACAACTTCTTTCGGAAAATGAAAAATAATTGAGTTGCTCTTTAAAAAAGCACCCCTTCTTTTCGGGTAAAAATCGAAAAATATCGATGCCAGGAAAAAATTTATATAAAACAAAATTGTAGAAAATTCCATTTTGAACAACTTTTGTTATAACTATTTTTTTTGTGAAATTGAAAATAAATGAGTTATTCAATAAAAAGAATTAACCTTTAAATTCAAAATGGCAGATGTCGAAACAGGTCTTGTACCCCGGAAACTTCAATTTAGACTGCCAGTGATCTCCCTCCGAATAATTCTAAATGAAAATTGCCTGCAAAATTTGTTGCGTCGCTGGCACTTTTTTCCGATAATTCGACTGTTCTAGAAGATATAAATACCTTCAATACCAAAATACAATACGTTCCTCAGGCTTTTTTCATACTGAATAAATTTCACTCAATTTGTGCTTCATATAAAAACAATTCAAATTGAATGATCTTTTACCTACGCAACGACTAAAAATTTCATCCCACCGGAGTGTAGGTAATCACTAATTAAAATTTTTGAAACATCATGAAAAAAAATTTCAACAAATAATAAAGTGGATATGTGATGAACTAATTACAATTTGTACTTCATAGAATAACAGTTTGAATCATATAACCTTCCACCCACTCAATGGGAAATAATTTCACATGAGGTTAGGTAAAAACTGATTCAAAATTTAAACATCTCAGAAGAAAATTTTAACAAACTCATTAAATGCACATGTAATCGGTAATCAGTTCATTACCTAGCCAAGTGATGAGTTTGTTAAAATATTTTCTTTAACGATGCCTGAATTTTCAATTAGTTTCTATCTGAACTCATGATATACGTGAAAAACATTTGTAGCAAGTTCAAGAGATAGTTTTACATTTAAAATTCGATTAATACCTATATGAAATGAATAAAAACAATAGCAGTACAATACAATAACGAACCCAAAAGGAAGACAATGAATCATTTGTAAAACATGACACGTCGATATTACAAGGAAGCTTAAAGAGATGCTTTTATCAATAGCAAGTTTTGCGATGATAGTATTAGCAATTCAACTGAAATAAGACGGTGAGCATTTTTTGGGGTCTGCGAACAGCCCAGCCAGTAGTGGCTTGGAGCCAAATCTGGCGAACACGGTGGATGTGGAAGAAATTCGACTTATGACTTGTGACACTATGCATAGTCTTGATGAAACAAATTTTTTTTCGGCCTTCAAACGCTCCAATAACGCTATATGATATTCATTGTTGTCGATATTTCCCTTCTCAAGATAGTAGATGAATATTACAAAACGCATATCCCAAAATACGGACACCATAACCCTTCCAGCCGATTGTTGTGCTTTAGGGCGCTTTGGATGAGGTTTACCAGTTGCTCCACACTCAGACCACGATCGTTTTGATTCCGGAGTGAAGTGATGAGTCCATGATTCGTCCATAGTCACATATCGATGCAAAAATTTCAGTTTTTTATGTTCCAACATAGCCAAACACTGCTCAGAATAATCAAGACGTTCTTGTTTTTGGTCAACAGTGCCAACACATTTTTATGATATCTTTACAATGTCAGCTAACCCACGCAACTCCACTCATTGATCATTCAATACGATTTTGTAGATTATTTTATGTTTTCCGGTGTTACTGCCCCATATGGACGTCCACTGCCTTCTGCATCATCGGAGTCTACGACCACGTTTGAAGCCAGGAAACCAACTGAGGGAGTGGAGCCCGTGTAACACTTTTCAAGTCATTGCTTCATTTGGACAAGAACTTGAACAAAAGCAGCAGCGCAATAACTTACAAAGAAACATATTTCTCCTAAAAGTTAGTACTAAATGAGAAAACGGTCAATGCAATAAGACTGGCGTCATCTATTCTTCAGACCCGAGACTTTTCAGCCCAGGTAGTATATTGAACATATTGGAAGTTATTTTATCTATCATTATATGCTCGGTTTGTTTTGAGAGCTTTGAAAAAAGTTATCCAAGGCGGTTCTTTTTTGCTTAACTGCACTGGGCTACACTGGCTACATATGTAATTATTAGTCATTTAGTAGATTGAAGCTCATATGATTCAAATTGTTATTATATGAAGCAAAAATTGAGTAGGATTCACTCAGTATGGAAATCCATATTTTCCTCATCATATGTCCTTTATCCAGATATACAAAGGCGAACCTTCTGAAGGCGGCTAAAGCAGTACCAAAAATATTCAATTTGTTCGACCCATTTTTATTAAGATTTCACTAAAACTGTTTACTATAAGATTTTCAAGATTTTAAAAATCGCGGAAACAAAGATCAACAGGCGACTTTCTATCGTATGTCACCCATATTTGGAATAACACAATCGAGAAACATGGAGAGCCAAGAGCTGTTGCGCTTGATATTTCTATGGCCTTTGACCGTGTGTGACACAGGGTTTGCTGGCCAAACTTCGATGCTAAGGCTTGTCAGATCATTCTTGTGTACGGCTCTCCTGCTTCCTCAAAGAACGTTTTCTGCAAATGACCGTCAATGGATATATCTTGAATACTTTTACCATCAACGGTGATGTTCACTAGGAAGTCATATTGTCTCTCGCCCTCTTTTTATTGCATATCAACACTTATTGAAAAAAACAAGAATCCAATGTATTGCTTTGCTAACAGCACACTTGTCTCGTCCTTTAATTTGGATTTCAGGACATCGGCTGTCCATGCACATGTTTACCGGCAGCAAGCAGTACGTTGCATATCCTAATGAGATTCTAGAGGTGATTTTGAAATGGGATAAAAGTAACCAGGTTCAATTCAATACTGCAAAAATTCAAGCATCGATTTTCTTCAAAAAGATAAATATCTCCGAACCGGATATACTAATATCTTCTGCTTTGATAATTTCTTGAGGATTAAAATGGACATCAATATGTCTTGACACAATCAGTCGTTGGAATGGCAAAGGCTGCTTCTCAAAACCTCAAATCAGAACTTTTTGGAATTTTGTTCTCATGTATGGAGCTCCGCCCCTAAGCATACCCCAAACTGCTGGACTCCATCCAGAAAAGACCCATCCGTCTGATTGTAGACAAGAACATCACTTGCAACCTTGATAGTCTGGAACATCGGAAAAAGGTTGAAGATTTGTCTCCTTTTCATAGATTCTTTCACTGAAGGTGTTCAAGTGACTTGGCACATTTGAATCCACCAAGAACGGTACATATCAGAAATACGCGACGGGCTGTGGATGTCCATCATTTCTAGTTTCAACTCAGTAACCACGAACTTCACTATTTAAAATCTCTTCCATTTTGAGAACTGCTTGAATGTGGAATAAACTTCCTGAGAACGTTTTCCTGAATGAATTTAATCTTCAGCGATTCAAATCCAACGTGGATCGCTACTTAATGATTTTCCTGTAGTGCTTGCGTAAAAAACGTATTACATCATCTTACAATAAACTGGATTTCCA
Organism: Leptinotarsa undecemlineata; assembly: GCA_015342065.1. Lineage (NCBI taxonomy): Eukaryota > Metazoa > Arthropoda > Insecta > Coleoptera > Chrysomelidae > Leptinotarsa > Leptinotarsa undecemlineata. The sequence goes on from WOGP01002153.1 coordinate 11,957, forward strand.
AACATAATTCCGTTTCATTCTCAAAGATACAGGTTTTTCTAATTTAAACAACAACCTTTCTTCTGCAGTTAACGAGGTAGCAATCAAATATTCGCCACCTAGTATATCGTGGTGGGCCACACTCAAAACATTGGAAATCACCAAATCAGTGAACGTAGCTACTAAACTTTGCACAGGGACACTCCCGTGTTTATTCTGACCTCCCATAAATTGTTTTCTCCTAGTTCCCTCACATCCATCCGAATTTATCGCGTTTTCCGATATATCTGGGAAAATTAAAGCCCCAAAACGAATTCGGACGATGTTGCGGCTTTGAGAAATCACTCTAACGCTAGCCCTTCCGGATTTCCGATTTATTATGGAGTTTTTCTTATTAGAGCCCTTGTTTTTCCAACCTCTCCGCTATTTATTATATCCAACGACCGCGATAGTTGAGTTTTATGAATTGTTCCGGGTCAAGATGAGACATTGGTCCGGGAAATATATTAAAGTGCGTATATCACGGGTGTTTCGGGCCGTATTAAACTGTCAGATAAGAACTGGGTAGACCGCTTCTATGATGGATCCTTGTGTCATCAGAGACGGGAAAACATCTTGCATTATCGCCTTGGGAATGTTTTTTCTTCTTGAAATTGGCGCTGAGACGAAAACAATAGACACAAAGTGATGTATTGGGTGACGAAAAGAGATGGATTGTTGAAATTCCACAAAGTATGTACAGAGAAGACTTGCAACACCCTCTTGAACAAAGTTAATTTCACAACACAAATACGTGAACTGTCTAAATAATAACGTGATTGATTGCCCAAAAACACTCATCTACGTTGATTTTACTTCGAGTCAGAAAAATGTTCACAAGTGTTACAAGCTTTTCACAGAAGGTCAAGATGTTGTGGGTGACGACGCTCTCCCTGGACGCTCCCAACACATAAAAAATTACGCGTCGCTTCTACTATAAGACAACGGCGGACTATGAGCGGAGGTAGAGGGGTGGTCTAAACAATGAAGCACCATCGCCGATAACGCGACCCGATAGGAAGACATAACAGATTGTCTCTGGTCTGGATTTCTGGCCATACTGGCCTGGAAGGCAATGAGGCTGATTACTCCCTGCAAGCAGCTTCATCGGATCAGAACGTGTCACTGGCATTGCTTTACGCTTCGCCAAACAAAGATTGAACACCTGGATGGCAAGAAAATTCATGGACTTCTGGCAAAATGTTCCAGGATTGGCTCACTCCAAGGCGTTGTTGGACTACAGTAGGGATGAACTACGATGTCTAACAGGCCTTCTTACAGGTCACTTGTCATTTGAATCATCATATGCAGAGACTCGGACTGTCGGAAACCAGTGTGTGTCGCCTCTGTTTGGAAAATGATGAAACAGCAGAGCACAAACTTTGTGTCTGCCCGGCTGAGGACCGAATCAGGTTTTTAGAATTCGGCAGAGCCGTAATCGTACCATCTGACCTGACAGACCACTCACTAAACAAACTAATCGTTAAGGAGCTGGGTTTATCTGGTCGAGTGTGAATAGGTGTGAGCCACAATAAACCTTTGCGTGTTTCGGTAGAAGGTCGAATAGACCCATTTGCTTTGGACCTAACCAAAACTGGAGCAGTTGGCATTATTTTTTAGTTACTGTGTTTTTGAAGTAATATAGTTTAACAAAGAAAAAATACGCTTTTAAAAAACATTGAACTAAAAAGTTAAAAAAAATTCAAATAAGCCTAAAGCAATAACGAACAAAAAATACTAGTACTATTGGGAAAAAAGCGACGGGCGCTTCATATATAAAGTGTTTTTCAGTTTTTTAAACTATATTTATTTTCAATGCTATAAAAGCCTGTTTTTTTAGTCTTTTTAAACCATATTTACTTTTTCTACACTTTGGAATCAATCAGCCGTGTATTGTTTAGAAAAATGACCATTGATATTTTCCGATTCCGGAGAGGGAGCCTAAAAATCAGCTACCCAACACAAGGCAGCAGGCGCGCAAAGGAGGATAACAAATAAGGCAGCAGGCACGCGTGTTAATTAAAAAAAATCCTTTTTTCACATGAAGAAATACATGTAAAGTGAGTTCGAATTATATCAAGAAGATTACGTACAGCACCATCTGCCCGCGAATAAATCAAGCAATAATGTCTATAATTCTGTCAAATACAGATGCCGAGCTTGAGAGTTACAAAAAACAAACATACATACATACAGGTGAAGCTAATAATGAAAGCGCGTTGAAAATATGAATTACTAACTGCTGCCCGCTCTTATATTAGGTTTTTTGTATAGCGTAAGTGAGCATCAAGAAAGGGAATCAGGAATTTTTACCCGAATAGAAAAAATAGAGGTTTGAAAATTGTATTGAATTTCGTCAGTTTTCAAGTTGAAAACCTAAAATTTTGAGTTGATGAAAAAAAAAATTATAACTATTTGTTCGAAATGGTCTGTCACGAAACTTAATGTGACAAATCAAATTTTACACGGGCGAATCTGCAGGCAACAACTAGTGTAAATGTATAAAAATGTTGAGTATCACCAAGGAAATATATTGTTTCGCCTCAATACTGACCTTGGGATGCCAAATGTGAAAAATTCCGGGATCTGTCGCTCGAATAACTTTCATGCTGCTTCTGACGTACTTCCTGTATAGCATTACGTCTTCCCCACCCCAACCGACGATGTCCTCGTCGAAACCGCGAACTTTCAAGAAATCAGATCTGAAACAAAAACAAAAAATATTTTTGTTGGTGTCTGGTTAAAGGAAACATTTCTTATTCGTCATATTACCAGGCCTCTTAGCCAGCTGGGTCAGTACAATTTTTTTGATATTCAGTCTAAACTCGAACATAATAACACTAGCCAACAAATAAGAAAAAAAAATTGCGACTAATATTAAAATGGCTATACATGAAATTTTGAAGCATCCTGACTGCGACTTCAACATCGAAAATTTTCCAACACGTAAAGAGTTTGAGTTATAGTTATTTTTATTTTATACAAAAATGTTTTATATTATAGGAAAATATAAGATGAAAACAAGAAAATACCAATATATTTTAAGGGAAATAGACTTTATTTGCAATACACATGAGAAACACTCGAATGAAGTCTTTTGTGCATAACCTTTTTGCAAATGTTGACTGTCGATTATATGTTTTATCATTTTCCCTCATAAGGAACCAACAATAATCCCCCATCATTGCTGCATCCCATCTGCCTTGGTAACGTTGCTCCATTGTCAGTATGTCTTGGTGAATCTTTTTCCTTGTTCGTTACTAACAGCACTCAAGTTTTCTAGGAAAAAATTAATTCAAATGGAAGTGCGAGAAATGGATTTTGAGAGACATGTGACATCCCATTCTGCAGTAGTTTTCAAATTATTCGACAAGTGTTTCGTAATTTTCTATATTTTCGTTCCCTAAAAAACTCCGAAACAATTCTTTTGAAAGAACTCCATGCAGCTAATTCAACATTCTTTAATTTTTGATCAAACTGTTGATCACTTAGTAGTTTTCTAATTTGTTCGATTAAATGTGGGGTTTTTCCTCCACTCTCGGGAAAATAAGATCTGTCTTTTTCTGGCACTTCATGGGAACCTGCCTGGTCATCATACATTTCCAAATCTTCCTCCCAATTTGCCGGGGGTATGGGAACTGGTAAACCTTCTCCATGAAGAACCGGCCTTTTTGCAGAAGGAATATCCGGATATACAATTTTGTGTTTGCTCTTTTTGAAAAACTAGACACGTTTGTCATGCAAAAGTAACAGTCGTAATAATTTCTCGTTTTTCGCCAAATCATTGAAACTGCAAAACGCATAGAAGAGCATATGCCATTTAACCGGTTATTTACATTTGCTGCACATGTTTAGCAACATACGTGAGGAGCCCAATCCCGATCTTAATCATCAACATCAGATGCAAAATACTTATGGTATGCCAATTTGGTCATTTGAGTAATTGGCCATAGTGCAATAGCAAAAACTATCTGCGGGATTAAAGCAGCCACGTTTCTCTACTTTGAACATTTTTGTAATGTTGCGTACGTGGAGTTCAAACATGTGATGCTGCGTTTACAGGAGTCAACTTATTTTATTAACAAAGATAATACTAATATAATACTCTTGATATTCGCATGTTTGCCCATCTCGCTTCTCTAATACTGACTCACCACTAGTCGCGTTAAATCAATATATAGATGATCCGATTGTCAACCTGCTTCTTTTATAATGGTTCCTTATTTCTGGTATTTTCTGGAAATTTTGAATATCGGAAGTTCGAGAAGCGGCATTACAAGTCTCATATACAGCGAAAGCAGATTCGGATACTGGGCAGAGCCGCTGTGATGCCAGATTTTGAACAATTAACAAAGAACTGCTTTTGGCATTACACTCATAAATTGGCTGTAAACTAGTGCAATCAATCAAAGAAGCTTCCAAAATGCAATGGACTGTGAAAAAATTCCCCTTCTATCAAACTGAAATATAATATTCCATACATCCAGATCGTAACTGAAAACCGATCGAGTGAAATGTTTTGTATTTATAACTTTTTGCAGGCCATCTAGGTTCGATGTTATGCACTGTTTTTGAATGGTTCCATAAAAGTGAAAGCATATGAGCATGCTGAATTTTATAGCTGCGACCAACTGTACGATCATGTTGTGCTGTCATCGTTATTTGGTTGGAAACATCAAAATAAATTGAAATTTGTCGTGAATGGCATACTGGAAATTGACGTGGCATTGGTGAACTTTTTCGAGGATTGAATGTCCGGTCACATTGTTCAAAAAACATTTATTGCCTACAAATACTGTGTATATTTTTCAGAGTTTCGAAATCAATTTCATTATACTGATAAAAATGTGTGGAGGAAATTCCTTTGTAGGAGTCATAATGAGTCTGGTATGCTTTCAAGTTTCAATTGAAAAACATTATTTCCTCAATGGAAAAAATGTCAAACATGCCTGAAGAAGCTGCTGGAAAGTGAAACAAGTATTGCGGTTTCCTGAACTGTTCAGTGAGTCACGATGAAGAATCTTTGAATAAGGTATTGAGGATAAATGTATATTCTTGAATATTGTGAACAACAGGAAGCGATAAAAAATATATATGTCAAAACTGAAACAAATAATGATAATTTTTAATAATTCAGTTTCAAACAATGACTTGAAACAACAACAAAAAACATATATCAGATATTGCAAATTTAACAGATTTGTCGGTGAGTAACAAAACATTATACAATACAAATGAGATTCCTCTTGGCTGGGATTAAAACAAATAGATGAATGTATGTCATTACGATGTCATCGATGACATAAGCAGATCAAGCTTATTC